>WIGO01000324.1:0-43011 GCA_014235945.1 Colletotrichum plurivorum
TCTACTTCCAGCCCCCAACGCACTGCGTGGTGCTTACTGACTAATTGACGCATGACTAAAGAAGCTGAGCAGCGAGACCGGCACCTCTCGCGAGCTGACCCAAAAGTTTCCTTGTTGAG
The DNA here is from genome assembly GCA_014235945.1 of Colletotrichum plurivorum. Classification (NCBI taxonomy): domain Eukaryota; kingdom Fungi; phylum Ascomycota; class Sordariomycetes; order Glomerellales; family Glomerellaceae; genus Colletotrichum; species Colletotrichum plurivorum. Next base: position 120 of record WIGO01000324.1, read on the forward strand.
CAATAGTTCGAGCGCTCTATTGGATCAGCCCGGCCGTCTCACATACAATCCTTACAATGCCGCTAGGTCAAGTACCTAGAGGAGGCCGATAGGCACTGCGGCAAACAGGGATGTCATGGACGATTTCTAGGCAGCCGTGAAATGCACCCTGCATGTTCAGTCCGCGATGACCAAATGCAGGAACATTTCCCCTCTTTCCCTGGCTCGGATTGGACGAGCGACTGCAGTTCTCCAATCCCCGAAATAGCCTCAGAAGCTTGTCTCACTTACTGAGATTTTTATCGAGGTATTTGCGCGGCAAATTCAAGCTTGTCCAGGGGTTGTAGGCCAGCGCTCTTGATCAACATCTGCATTAGCGTCATGACCCCAATCAGTCCGTTGTTACCACACCCGGGGCTGCGCCTCCAGAATAATCTCATTTCTTCCTTTATGGGCCCGAACACCACTCAACGAAGTCGACGACTACGGGAATCATTGGCCGGGACCCATAAAGCACCACGAGGTTGAAAAGTCTATTAAGACAGTCGATCCCCTCAGCTCTAGTTGTTCATCTCTACTCTCCATGCCCTTAGAACTCATCAATCTTCAAAATGGTTCATCTCAGCTTACTGGCACTCGCTGCCGTCGCCCAGCTTTCGCACGCATGGCTTCCGAATGACGCCACGAAGAAGTTGCTAGATGCTCGCGGCTTCAGCTTGTTCGACGGGCAAAACACGACCGACGAGGGGCTCGGCAAGCGCTGGTGGACGGCCTCCGGCAAGATCAGGGGCGTCAACCTGGGGTCCCTGTTCGTCGTCGAGCCTTGGATGATGGACGGCGAGTGGAACAGCATGGGCTGCGGCGGCCAGCAGTCCGAGTTCGACTGCGTCATGAACACGGGACAGGAGAGGTCCGACGCCGCCTTCCAGAAGCACTGGGATACCTGGATCACCCAGGGCGACCTCGACGAGATGATGGGGTACGGGATCAACACGATCCGCATCCCGCTCGGCTACTGGCTCGACGAGTCTTTGGTCGACAAGAACTCGGAGCACTTCCCGAGGGTTCGTCCCCCCTTCGGCTTATTGGCTGAACTATTGCTTAATTTTTCCAGGGCGCTTTGAAGCACCTGATCCGGCTCTGCGGATGGGCCAGTGACCGCGGCTTCTATATCATCCTGGAGTGAGTCTTCATTGCTTCGTCTTCCGGTTCTTTTAGACTAAGATAAATCAGCCAGCACGGTGCCCCTGGTGCTCAAGTTGCAAGGAACTCCTTCACCGGACAAGTAAGTTAGATCTTTACGGGTAATTGAGCCGTCGCTAAGATGAGTTAGTTCGCACCGTCTCCCGGGTTTTACAACGACTACCAGTACGGCCGGTCTATCAAGTTCCTCGAGTTCCTCAGGAAGCTGGCCCACGACAACAACGAGCTGCGCAACGTGGGTATGATTGAGCTGGTTAACGAGCCCGTCAACTGGGACTCGTCCGTACAATCTCTCCGTAGCACATTCTACAAGAACGCCTACAACGTGAGTCGCACTCCCAGGAGCTGCCCAAATAACCTATTGACACAGACCAGGCCATCCGCAAGGTCGAGAGAGACCTCGGCGTCAAGGCCAACGACTATTTCCACATCCAGATGATGTCCTCATTGTGGGGCTCCGGCAACCCGGTCGAGTTCCTGGACGACAAGTACTTCACTGCCTTCGACGACCACCGCTACCTCAAGTGGACCAGCAAGAACGACATCCCCTGGACGCACGAGAGTTACATCTCGACGTCATGCAAGGACAACCGCAGCGGCGACGACGCCGGCCCCACCATTGTCGGTGAGTGGAGCATCAGCCCGCCGGACGAGATCGAGGGCTCGGCCGGGTGGAACCGCGACACACAGAAGGACTTTTACAGCAAGTGGTTCGCGGCTCAGGTGCACGCGTACGAGAGGTCGACTGCGGGATGGGTGTTTTGGTCGTGGAAGACCCAGCTCGGGGATTACAGGTGGTCTTATAGAGGTAAGTGATGTGAACCATCGAAAAGATCGTCTGGTTGAGAAAATGCTAACTCGTGTCATTAGATGCTGTGATCGCAGGAGTTATCCCAAGGGACTTGAACTCGATTGCAAGCTCTGGGGTTTGCAACTAGACGGCAAGCCTTCCCTCCGGGCAGGCTTCGGAGAGATGATGATGACTGTTATGACACGGGCGAGATCTTCGGTCGGGGATACTCACCTCTTCTCTGTAAATATTAGAAGTCTCACGACGTCTGATACGACTGTCTTGCAATACGAAAAAGATCCTTAAGCATGAGCATGTGACCTGGTGCTAGCTATTGGGGTCGGAACTCCGCAATGATGCTACCTCGATAAGTAACGTTGTCTGCGCTGGAAAAAAACGAATCCATCAACTTCAGCCGAGTCAAGATGAAACAATTCCGCAATGAGGCCAGAGAAACTGGTGTTCGTCCGCATTCGGTCAAGCTCTCGCCCCTCGGGTTTGGCCACAGTAAGCAACGGCCACGCGATCAGCATGAGCGGCCTGTTGGCTTGAGACAGACGGCCATTCACGCGGGAGATCAGCAATGGAACAGCAGAGAGCCCCGAAGCGGCGAGACGACTTCATTTCGCCCCATCTCATTCGGCCCTTTCGGAGAACCCGTTGCAAATCTTCCGCGCTGTGCTGTTCCCGTTCGGGCAGAGGCTTCTCGGGAAGCCAAGCATTTCGACCGGGCTACCGGCACCGCCCTCGCGTGTCTGGAGGGCTGGTTTCAACGTCATGTCTTACTGACGGGTGGTGTTCTCGCCCGCCTCCAATGCGTCCTCGCTTCTGCCCAAATGCTTGTTGCGACCTTTGTGCAACCGAATGCGCCGTTCCCGCAGCACAAGCGAGTAGACAGGCGGAGTTCCGCATGCTGCGTCGTATGTCTTCACTAGGCTGCAGACACGAAGTCTGCGACCTCGCGAAGTAACATTTGGCAACTAGCCTCAAGGGTTTTGACCATCGCATATGACGTGCATGTGGCGTCGCGCCGTCACGATCTGTCCACGATGTACTTCTGGCTAGATAGGTAGCTTCTCTCCGGAGGGCAAGTCGTAAAGCCGTCGAGGCCGGCTTCTAAATAGTTTCCCTGGTCCACATCAGATCAGTTTAGATTTACTAGTTTTTCGAAGTTCGCGTGCGAATTTGCGTGGCTGAAATGTGTCTTAGGGACTCAATGAGTTGGAAGCAGTCGATAATTGTTGTCTGAGAACGCGACCAGTCACTTACGGGTGGATGCGGATGACGCAGTGTCACCCCGGGTGACGATCCGAATCAGACATTCCTGCCACTTCCCCAGAATTTTCTGCTCCGCCGATTCGAGCAGTACTTGCCACGGAATGCCTTACTGGTCCGTTCCTTCCCCAGTGATAGCGTTCATCGCGGAGCCGAATCGTTGGCGGTGTCGATCGGCAACCGCGCCACATGACCCGAGATGGTCTGCTCTTGCTTTCACACACAAGTCGCCTCCCCTCCCTCCCAGATTGAGAAGCAATGAGACACCGCAACAGCCGAGTTGCCCGGCTCATACGGTCAAGCGTTGGAGCACCTGGAGGAGATCAGCGGGATTCCGCCTGCAGAGTGTTGCTTCCTCCCCTAGTTCCCTCCAGCCGACGACATGGTAAGAGTAGCGACTTGGTGATATCGATGGGGAAGGCTCCAGCCGGATGCAGGAAAGAGCACCGTTTTCTGTCTGCCATTGGTCTATATTTAATTCCTTCCAACTTGTCCGAGCCAGATTGATTCCCATCCCAAACACAACCACGCCACATCTACAGCCCGTCTTTGGTTAGCCCCGTCCAACAAAGCTCGTTTTATCGAACCGAAGCCATCGTCAAGGTCAGTTGAAGTCTCCGACATTAGGTATAAGAACTCAGCTGATTGCTCGTTCAGATCTGTCAAAATCCGCTCTTCATCGTCGTCCTTGATCCAGCATCTCCAAGCACCAGTCTTCCCATCCACGCCTGCATCAACTCGCCATTCTCCAAGCTTTTACCCCTTCAGCTACAAAATGAAGTTCTCCACTGTCGCTTGTCTCCTCGGCGCTGCCGTCATGGCCTCTGCCCAAGATACCCAGCAATCCCGCCCCTTCTTCCTCAAGTACGTCTTGTGCGACCAAGACTCCGATGAAGTCTACCTCGCCTCGTGCCACTCTGGAGCAGGACAAGCCGGTTTTTGCCCGGAGAGAGACGCCGGTGCTTCAGACCACTCATTGTACTACCTCAACGAGACCTCGCAGACGTTCGGAGACTCCACGCTCGGCTCTCTGACTTGGAACCTGCCCCTCGGCAATGCCGACCCTGTCTCATCGTCTCTGGCGTTGGAGGCCCAGCTCGTCAGCAACAGCGCCACCCCCATCTTCTCCCCAGGGCCTGGCGGCCCGTACTCCTTCGGTTTCGATGGAGACGACGAGCTGTTCCTCTTCTGGCGTCAGGACGACTCCAACGCCGTGCCCGAAAAGGTCCAGTACACCGAGGCCGCATACTACAACTGGTACGTCTGCTGGACGTTCGTCGGCAACTACTACTACAAGTCTCTGGTCTGGGTCACTGCTGGCCCCCCCGTCAACCCGACTTGTGAGAAGGCCTCGGTCTACCGTGAGTGGGCCTAAGTTCTATCCGCGCATGTTGGAGGGAGTGCACGAGGGCGAGTGGAGGAGTAATGAGGTAAGTGGCATGGGTCGATGAAGATGGAAGACGAGTGGTTTCAGGAGACGGGAGTATTTCACGAGTATCAGTAAATAATTCCTAATGCCCATCATGCACCAATGTCGCCGCCTATGCCCATTTTGCGTGAGATTGTGCGTGTATGACGTTCGATGCTAGGATCAAGAGGACGTTGTTGTCTTTCTTAAGAGGGACGCAGACAGTGCTCCGTCATTACACTTGGTTTGACTCATAAGCCATCTGAGAATCTGGCGTCCATCATGCAGTTGATGTTGTTGTTGTTCGTCACTGTTGTCACCAGCGTCCGTCGCTGTTGTCATTGGCGTCCATCACTGTTGGTGCTAGTACAGGAAATCTTTTCACGAGCCTACGCGAGACTTTTCAATCAAGGTACGTTGGTTATATTACCTGTACTATCTCCAGTCTTGATGACTCGACTGTTACTATCTCGATTCCTCAACGCCGTGTACCAACGTTGCCAGACAAGGGGGTATAATTTGAACGTCTAGAAATCGCAAAACACCGAGGACGCGTGCTGTGGCCACGCCCAGGGATCGGTTTTCTTCAGAATCAACGACAAAAGAAAAAAGTAAAAGGAAAGAGAGGGGTAAAAGAAACAACGGTCAGAATGATATAGGCACGAAAACTCCCTAGACCTGCAGCGACCTCGTGCGCTCAACACTGGGCCGCTCAGATCTCTCCGCCGCCTCGGCCTCGGCCTCGGCCTCCCCTCGCTTGTTCTCCGGCAGCGCGCCGTCATCCTTGGCGCTCCCGGCCTTCTCGACGGACTTCCGGCCGCCTCCGCCGCTCCTGTCGTTCTCGGTGGACCTCCGTGTGTCGACGCTGTGCCTAGCGGCGGGGCTCTTGCGTTTGTCGTCCGTCTTGCGCAGCTCCTTCTCGGTACCGACGACGGTGCTCATGTCCTCGCCCCTCTTGACGGCCTCGAGGGTCCGGTCGGCGATGGCGACGCTCTCGAAGGCCGCGTGGTTGACGAGCTGCTTCTTGGAGGTGAGCATGCCGGCCAGGCCCTTCTTTTTCTGTTCTGCCTCGACCGTCTCCATGAGCTCCCGCATCGTGAGCCAGCCCGAGATGACCTCCTTGTCGATATCCTTGCGGCGGTCGCCGAGCTGTCGCCGCTCGCGCTGGCCCTGCACGATGCGCGCCCGGCGGACGACCTGGTCGGGCTGCTTCTTGCGCTCGGTCTGCTTGACAATGCCCTTGAGCGTGTAGCCGACGGGGCTGATGATGGCGCTGAGGTCCTTGAGGACGAAGCCCGTGAGGCCCATGCCTGTGCCCTTGATGAAGCCCTTGACGCCGTCCTTCTTGGCCCCCCGCACGGGGAGCCGCACGAGGCCGGTGGTGCCGTCGTAGATGCCCAGGGCGAACTCCCTGCCGGCGGCCTTGAGGCCGGAGCGGATCCCGGTGACGCGGGGCGGGCGGCGGACGGTGTCGTCTCCGTACAGGCGCGGGGCGTTGTGGAAGCCCTGCGCGAGCGCCATGGAGAGGTCGACGGGGGCTCTCGCGATGGCCTGTGCCGTTTTGCCGAACCCCTCGCCGACTTCGTTGGCGTAGTCCTCAACGGGGTTGTCGACGGTGGTGGCGGTCTCGACCGACGACATCGTATCCCGACGATCCTGCTGACCCGGTCTGCCAGAAGCGCTTCCATTTGCTTGAGACTCTTCCTTTTGGCCCTCCTTGTTTTGGTCTTTGGCCTCATCCTTGTCCTCTTCCGTATCCTTCTTCTTTCCGCTCTCCTTTTCTTGGTTGTTTTCGGTCTGGTCGTTCTGTATTTCCACGTGTTGGTGGAGATCCCCGTTTGCCTGGTTGTTCTGGTCCTTGGCAGCCGTGCGTTTATCTCTGAGCGCCTTGAGCTTCCTCTTCTTCTCTTTCTTTTCCCTGCGTTTGTGAGATTTCTTTGCCAGCTTGTAAGGGACGCTTCCAACTCCGCCAAAGACGTTGCCCACGGTTCCCACGATGGAGCCGGCCACGCCCGTGACGGGTTCTCCGGGACCCTCGAAATCGTTCCACTCGGTGTGGCGCAACAGTCTCAGCCGCTTCCACGGGATTTGACCCTCCTCGACTATGATATCGGCGGCAAGAGCGCTAAGCTTTATGTTCGTCTTCTTCAAGGTCCATACCGCGGCTCGGTCTCTCAGGATGGAGCAGCGCATCGAGTTTAGACCCTGCAGGGACAAATGGTGATGGAACGAACGCACGGCATTTTTGGCGCCATCGCCCTCCAGCTCAATATCCTTCGCGACCTTCTGGGCTCCGGACTGGGCCTCCTCCGTCAGGCAGTACTTGATGCCATCGGCGAGCTTCTCGGCAGTCAGGTGTTTGTAGGGCACCGCCTCCGGGCCGGCGGAGCAGCTCGAAAGAATGCTTCCCCAGAAGTGCTGGTCGCCGAAGAATGGGACGATGAAGGTTGGCTTCCCGCACTTAAGGGCGATGGCCGTAGTTCCAGCTCCACCGTGGATGACACAGGCCTTGACGCGGGGGAACAGCCAGTCGTGGGGAGTGTTCTCGAGCATGAAGATGTTGTCCGGGACGTCCATTTCGTCTCCTCCAAGCCCGCCCCAACCCTTGGATACCAGAGCACGCACCCCAGCCATCTTGGCCGCGTCGAAAATCATCTGGGTAAAACGATCGGCATCATCGACAACAATTGAACCGAAGCCGATGTAGATGGGCTCGTCGCCAGCGGCGAGGAACTTCTCTAGGTCGCTGGGAGGCTCGAAAGACGAGGCAAGATCGAGGAACACGAAACCGGAAACGTCAATTTCGTCACCCCAATCCTGAGGCTTCGGCACGAGGTGAGGACTCCACAGGTAGGTAAATGGGACGTGAAGACGATAGGTCGCACCGGGAGCCCAAAGGGTCGAGACAGGATCTAGCCCAAGAGTTTTGACCCTGAAGTCATTGACCAAGTCACCTAACCCCTGCCATACCATCATCTCGACCAGGGGATAGGAGATGAAATTGGTGTATCCCGGATCGACGTTGGACTTTTTGATGCTCGCCAGCGGGTGGGGGAATGCTTGAGTTGGCGTGTATGGAAAGGTAAACATTAGGTGCAGAGGAATGCCGAGGGCTTCAGCGCAGTGGACGTGAGCAAAGCTGGGTGGGTTAGCGATGATGGCATCGGCAATGAAGGGGTCCTTCTGGCCCATCATCTTGAGGTTGTGCACATCCTTCTCGTCGTCCGTGGCATTGATACAGGCTCTCCAGAAGCCTTCGAACATTTCGGCCATTGCCGACCTTCTCCGGCCAATGTCCCCAGCCTTGACCGCGTCGAGGGTGGGAATCATTCCCGGATTCTTGACCATGAAAGCCATGAGCTCGGAAGGATCGCCACCGACGGAAAAGAACTCGAGACCAGAGTCCTTCTCCACAAACTCGCGAAAGGCCGGGTGCGTGGCGATGCGGACCCGATGCCCGTAGTCCTCCTTCAGGATCTTGCCGATCTTCAGAAAGGGCTGCGCGTCCCCGCGGGACCCGATGACCATGATGACGATGTTCAGCCGCGGCTTCGGCTCGCGGTCGGCCGTCTCAGTCGTTGCGGAGGAAAGCCGCGACAAGTCAGGGCGGCGGGCATCTTCGTCGTTTTCCTCACCCTCACGCACTGGGACGACCCTCTTCACGGCCTGCCCGAGAGCCTTGGCCAGGTAGCCTGTGTTGGCCGTTTCCTTGACCGAGATTCTCAGACGTCCGTCTCTCTTGACTTTGCCCTTGGTGTTGTAGTTTTCGTTGCCGACGCGGAATCGACGGTATCGGTCCTCGACCTCTTTTCGGCGTCTCTGCTTGGCTTTTTCTTGGGCAGCCGCCTTCTCAGCAGGTGTTTTCGAATCATCAGCGTCGCTATCGGAGGAATCGCTCGAAGTAGTGTCGGAGTCCTGTGTGTTTGCTTGCCATATGGCCTGGTTCAAGTAGGAGGTTCCCGCTCGCCTGGGAGCCTGTCTCGAAGCATTGGCGTCGTCTTTGCGTCCAGGAAGTTCCGTCATCCACTTCTTGTCCACGGTCGGTCTCTCCCGTGGCTTGGTCGAGTCAGGCAGGTCCGGATGCTCCAGAGCTGCCGGGTCTGACGTTGTCTTTCTGGGCCGCGGATTCTCGGGCGGCGCATCAGGTACCTTGGCGGATCTTGGTGACGTCGGAGAGGAAGCGTCGGGGGGCGAGTCGATCTCGGGAGGCACGAAAGAGGGATAGACAATATTGCCGGTTTGGTCCTTCATGACCGTGACGCGCTGTCCATCCTGGACCGCTTCCTCGACGCGCAGGTTATCAGATGGCGGCGTCGGGGCTGCCTCCGATTCCGTCGCCGTGCCCAGGGCGAGGTTCGCCGCCGGAGTTGGGTGCGCCATGTTGGCGATTCACTTCGAGAGTGATGATCTCGCAGTTGTTGGTGGTTCTTCTGGCGACGTGCTGGGTTCGCTCAGGTAGTGTAGAGGTTGTGCGTTGTGGGTTCGTCGCGGCAGATCAAGATGGGGGCCACTGTGTGGTATTATTGTGGATGAGAGAGTCGAGGTACACGGAGAGGGTGAATAATGTAAAGAGCAAGAGTCGCGTCACTCGTTGCTTGGCCAGTTGTCATACGAACATTGACGTACGGTGCAGTGCGGTACAGAGTATGGGAAGGCCAAGAAGGTTAGCTCTGGCCTCGGCCACGCAAGCTGAAAAGGCTTCGGAGGAATGAGAGAAAGCAACGCCCCCGCCCTCAAATTATTACCCCTTCACAAGCCCGTAGCTTGCTGTTCCGGGTCCAGACTCGAAAAGGCGCTCTGTGTGGTAAGTTTCACACCAAAAGCAAGCTTCTGCAAGCCGGCGTTCTTCTGTTTCCGAAGCGGCAAGTCGGAGCTGGGAATTTCGCGTCCCTGGCCGATGACATCACTTCCCGATGACGCTACAGGGGCACATCCCTGTCAAGCGAGAGTGGCTCCCCCGGACCGTGCGTCCGATGGACATTGGCTGGACCGGATTGGCCCGTGGTCAGGTAGCCAATCTGTGCTGGTTGGCCGGAGACTATGCCCCGGGTATAACACCACGCATTCTCTGCTGGCGTCGACGTTACCGTCTACCGGTTGATCAACAACACGCTCCCGCCCAATCTGCTTCCTCACTGTCGGTTGCCGTCGGACAATGTCAGGCACAGCATGACGATTGGAGTGTAACGCCAGCGGCGCAGAATGGTGAGACAACCTGCCAACTGGCTGTGGACCGCTCAGGATGCCCAAACTCCTTCAGCATGCGTGTCCAAACATGCACGTCTTGACCTGGCTCTCACATGGCCGGCGCTCTCAGAGTTCGTCTAGTGGCTCCTGGATCCTGGAACGAGCTTCCATGTTAGCCCAATGAGACGAGGGCGAGAGCATCGGCGATGCACCGCCACACAAGCCTCGCCACACTACACGTCTACGTGGCACAGGATCACCAGCGATCTCTATTCCGGCACTTGGAGGTCGCGCACTTTTACAGCCAAGAATTCCCTTCGAATATAGACTTTTTTTTTTTTTTTTATAGAATTGATGAATACGGATTTCTCTTCCGAACACAAGACTTTTGACTTGGACGTCTGTAAGCTTCGGTCGAAACAATCCCTACGCCCGCTCACGTACGCTGGGACCCTCGGTGCCATCGCGTGGGGGGATGAGACGGCACTCTGACTGTGCGTTGCAAAAGAGACCAGTCGAGTCACAACCGAATTTCCTAGTGCAATTCCGGTATACGCCAGAACAGCCTTGAATTCTTGCCCATTCCTTCAGTCGAGATGTGACGTGATAAAGGCCACTTGTATAATGCCAGCCTTCCGAGTTCGCTTTGCTAGTGCCACGAGACTGAACATGTCAGATATTCGTGCTGCCCTTCAGCTATGTTAACTGCACGCAAGCTTGAAACATACCATGGTATGCTTGTGAGAACTGTTTAACTTGAGGGAAAGAAGAACAAGAATTTCTCAAACAAATCTAGCTGGCATTGACCTCTTCGAGAGTCTTGAACTTTGAGAGAATATTGGATCAGCTCAAGTGGAGGGTGTACCGGTTTTGCAGTTGCCAACACACTCCACCTTTAGACCCTCTACACGAACAGAACAGAGGGTGTCGCCAACCTTGATATTCTCCGGAAAGATGACGCACGCGAGGGCGATTGGCGGATATTAGTCCAAAGTTAAGCATCACTGAATGAATCATGTCTGGTTCGGGAGTGCAGCACATTGAACGACTTAGATTTGAGCACAGTAATTTTAAAATCGCAGTTGGCCGCATGTTGCTCAACAGCCTTTGGTTTCGTAACTCATAAGAGACCCTATCATGAACCGCCCCGCCAACAAAATGCAACGCCTTCAGACGTGGGAGCAGAGGCTGGCCGGCGCCGAGGCTCCCGGTCATCCGGCGGCTGGTATACACGCGAAACTCACTGCAGGGGCAGGCTTCTTAATCGCATGGTCAAGATCTCGAGCTGCGTCGCCACCTCTCCGCCCTGCATTTGGTCGTCCACCTCCTTCTTCTCGAGGGCCGTCTGGAGCGTCTTTGCCGCGTGCAGCAGCGGCTCAACGTAGCGCTGCTCGACGGCGCCGGGCATGCTTGCTGGCACGAGGTTGTGGGAGCCTGCACCGGCGAACAAAAAGTATGCAAAGTTGGCGACCTGCAAGTGGAAGGGGAAGTTCTGCACCCAATACTCCCAGAGGGCATTGGCGTCCTGCTCCTTGAGGAAGGCCATGTTGGGAAACACCGCGTATTGTAGGGTATCAATTGCGTCCGTCGTCGCGAATCTGTTAGTAAGCTTGCGCTTCTGAGCAATGATGATCTCCTCCCGCAACCACGTCACCGCAGAGGCCTGCAAAGCGGAGAAGATGCAATTCTCGAGAAGATCCTCGAGAATCTTCAGACGGTCGTTGTCATCAGGGTCGTCGTGCAGCACAAGGCCTGCAAGGGTCGTCGCGACGTTCCTGACGGAGATGGCTGGGTGGAAGACAGACACTAGCGTGAGCAGGTGGTGGTAGGGCATGAAATCCCCTGTGCCATCGGTGTGCGATATGCGCTTGTAGTTCTCCAGCCACAGCCCCATGACAACCAATGCTTCGGTCGTGCCCGGGTTGCCGACGATGCGAGTCTGGGGATCGTCGCCGAGGAAGCCTTGCAGCAGCTTCATGTGGTCGGGAAACATGGTCATCTGCACCTGTTCATAGTCTGCATCAAAGACCTCGGCCGAGAAGAGCCAGTATGCGACAAGGCACCAGACGCCTCCGGTGGAGAGCTTGATGGCGCCAGGGCTGAGCGCGTCGGTGTCGATGGACAGCGGGCTGTTGACAATGGAACCTTCGAAGATTTCCTTTAGAGACAAGGCATGCACCCTGGTCAGTCCGAGATCTCCTGCAAGAGCCTGAGTTATAAATGTTAGCAGTTCGTCCGTCCCAAACATCAGACGAATCTACATACCACCAGCTGGCCAACCAGAGCGTCCCGCGCCAGAAGATCGCCATCCTCCTTAAAGGCGCGCAGCACGCTCTTCCTCATCACGACGCGCTCCGGGTTGTAGAACTCCAAGAGGCGCGAAGCCCACTCCATGTTCGTGCAGTTGACATACGCCTCAATTATGCAGGTGATGAAGGACTGCAGTAGTCGCTTCGTGGTGGCCGGTTCGGTTGGCGCGAGCTGTTGGGCCTTCCCCGCCTCCGGGTCAGGTGCATGCCTCGTGGGGTCGCTCTTCGTGAAGGGAGTGTCGAGCTTGTTGCTCGACTGGCGGGTTGGCAGCGGCGGACGCTTGTCGCCGGACAGAGAGCGGATGAGGGCAATGACGGCGGCAGTCATTTCGGGATTGCGGGGGTGGTAGGTGCGGTAGACGCTCTGGAGGGTCGTGTGAACGAAGCGTGAGGGACGCGCGACGTTCAGTCGCTTGTGGAGGACGCTCAACATGCCGACCAAGTTGACAAAGGTCGCCGTGGTTTCCGGGTCGTCCTCCTCTTCGGTGGCCTCGTCGACCGTCTTCTCGAGGACCTCCAGCACCTTCAGGATAACCTCGCGCGGGTTGCCCAGCTGTGCGATGGTCTCCAGGCACTGCTCGCTGCCCTGGACGGGAACGAGCATCTCGACAAGGTCCCAGCCAATGTCTTGGGTGAGCTCCGCATCCTGCAGGATGTCGTTCAGCTCTGGCAGGATCTCGGGAGACAACACCTCGCCGATGATGGTCAAGTATGTGAAGGTATCGGTCGCGGGCGGCTTGGACTCGCGCAGAGCCTGCAGGCCCTTGGAGGAGTCTGCCATGGCAGGGGCAGGAGGGATGGCGGCGGCTTCAATCATCAGGGCTGATTTTTCGTCGCAAGGGTCGTTGGTTTGGTTTGGGTCGAAGGAGATCTGTCTGGCAAATGGCGGGCGATGTCGACAGGCGGGGAGGTGAAGATGAAGAAAGAAGAAAAGAGGCTGCGGCATCCAAGTTTCGTCATTGGAGCTTGGAAGCCTGAGAATGCAGCGACGCCGGCAAGGGTCTAGTCCCAACTCCAAATTTCTCTCTCCACCGAGGCGCGTATAATTTTAGCAGCCTTCGCCGTCCTCTCACACCGTCAGTCTGGCACACACCACACACACGGCACACCTTCTCAGGTGCTCTGCACCGAGCAGCTCGCTGATCAACAAGGCATCTTCAGGCGGTGGATACAGGTTGAGGGCCCAGAATGCCAGCACTGGGCGCAGCAAGAACCCCGCACTAGCCCTGATTCAGTTGATTTTGATTTTGGGTGGATGACGAGGGCCACCTCAGATTGCCTTAGTGTGTGAGAGGGGGAACCCCCCACTGGGGTTGGCTCCGCTGTGGCTGTCCAGACTACAGCGTTTGGATTAGTGCAGACGTGGCCCGTCGCTGATACTGAAGTTGCAATGAAACCCCGTCGGGCCCAATTGGTTCCAGCCCGCAACGCCGCAGCAGCGGAGGGGAGCCCTGGAGCCCTGGAGCATGCTTGGCGGTGAGTGTCGTGGCCGTCGACGGGGTGTCTTGGAGTGGTCTGGCAATGGCAAGCCTGGCCCGGTCTGGGGGTGGGCTGTGCGATCTGAGGAAGACGAGGATTTGTGCGATACAGGGCGTCTGGCGCTGAGAAGATCGGCTCGTGTTTGATTTATGCTTGACAATGGAAGCATCCGAACGAAGGGCGAAACTGGATGACCCCCATCCCTTTAATCTGAGAGACGGGAATGGGACCCTTGAATCATTGCTGGGCCGGAGAACGTGGTTACCGTACTTTGCCTCGACACTTACTCTCTCACCTCCCAACAAAATGCCGTGAGGGACACCTTACCGATTAAGGTAGGTCGCGGCGGCGCGGGCACGCAAGACACTTCTATTGTTCCCTGCGTGAAGAAGGCCAGCAGATCTTGGGCAGGTCGGATGTCCCTTCCCAGGCAAGGTAGATTCTGCGTCAACGACACAACGACACGAGAGACTGATGATTATTGTGACAGAATCTCATCTTTCTGAGTATAATTGACATGCGATGGGTGTCAGTAAAGTAAAGTCTTCCACTCCTATGTTTTTCACACTCGAGTATCCGTACGGATACCTAAATCCTGCATCTACCTTTTTCTGTCAGGTGTCTTATCGCTAGTAGTGTGTGAAGAGCCAAGATAACGGGATGCACTGCGATAAGACTTGGCGGCTGGGGTTCCAACTTCCGGGAAAGGGAGGCAGGGGCCACAATGACGGAAGGTACTCCGCGCCTCGTCTGGCCGCGTTACCCTCATTCTCGCTCTTGCTTTGCTTTGGCCGTTTGGAACACAAACACTGTGCAGGTAGGCTCCGACCAACAGCCACACAAAAAAGTTAACCATCACGACGACGGCATTATTTCCCTCTCCCTGGAAGGGTTGCGTTGAACACCAACGCGAGAGGGTCAGCTGCTTGTCACTCTTCCGTAACCCCCGCATTCTCTAGGTACTCATCAGGCCCTCTGCCGCTACCACCTCGCTGAGGAGCGGCCCGGTACTTGTCACCAGCCAGCGGGTCCCACCTCAGTCACCCGACGGCCCAGTACCCGCACTCCGCTAGCCGGCTGAGAGGTACTTCGCCCACCGCACCGTGTACCCCACGACGGGCCAAAGAGCCGCCGTGGTGAGGCAGCCTTACAGCTCCTTCCTCCTTGGCGCTTGTATCCTCATGTCACTGCTTGTCCAGGGCTCGCACTCTACTCAACCTGGTCAGGTGCGCTGGTGGTCTGGCGCTACCAACGCTACCTCTGAGGTACTCTGACCGACTCTTGCCAACCGCAGCCTCGGCGGAGTGGCGGGCTACAGCCGAACTCAAGTCAACCTCCTGTCGTCTCATCCCGCAACTTCACCTGTTCTGCCACGGAGTCTCGCAGACTTTCTCTCCTCTCATCATTGCTTATCTGCACTTCCCAGCGCCGTGTTCGGAATAGCATCATGGGGAACTTTAACCGGCTCCCTCCGGAGCTCCGTGCCCTCGTCGTTGAGTCTCTCGTAGACCACTGGCGATACGGCGATGAGCGTGAGCCAACATCCATCGCTCCGTACGCCTCTGTCTGCAAGGAATGGCAGGCCATCATTGAACGGCACAACTTCTCTTTTCTTCGCGTCATGCAGAACTCTTTGGATCAGTTTGAGTCGTCGGTGGTCGGATCTCGCCGCAGCATTTTGACGATGATCATTCTCGATGTCACCTTGCCCACTTACGACAATGACCCCTGCGAGAAGAAGGAGACGTGGGAGGATAAGGCTGATAACAACCGATGCTTCACAAAAGCCGTTTACGGTCTCTTCCGCATACTGAGCACGTGGGTCTTGGAAGAGGCGCATCGGGACGGCATCGACTTAATCCTGCACATATCCTCGCCCAGTGATCTTAGGAACGCCAATTTCGAACTGTGGCAGCGGCGCCGTTGGAACATCAGAGATATTGGGGAGAAGCGATTTTCGGACTCCTGGATCGACTTCGTCGGCCACGATGAAGTGTTTGGCCGCACCAATTACCTACCTCGTGTGCAGGTGATCAGGTCCTTCCAGGCGAGCCCAAACAATCACCGGGCTCTGATCCCCGCTGCTCACGCAGACATTGTTGCGAAGCTTTCGGGTCTTCGAGAGGCGACGTTTGACATCATCAAGGACAAGAAAAAGGAGACGCGTAAGATACACTTCAACCGTACGTGGCCGGAAACCTTCTTTTGTTATGAAATCTTTCTAACCCGCCCCGTCCAGAGTTCGCTGGTTCCATGACACAATGGCCGTGTACACTGGAAACTCTTGAAATAATGTCCAACACAATATCGTCGTGGCGCCAAATTCCCCATGAGGCTCTGGCAGAGGCCGACTGCGGAGCCAAACTTTGCGAGTCGCTTAGACTCACCGCTCGGGGCCTGAAGAATCTGAGAATCGCTAACGTCGTTCGCATTCGCGAGTTCCTCCGTCCTTACTGGCCGCAGGGCAGCGATGATCATGAGCCGTTCCTCCCAGGCCGCCACGACAAGCTTGATTTTTGGGGCTTGGAGACGTTGCACATCTCGTACGGATCCATTTGGTATAACACGGAGTGGCATAAGCAGGGCGACGATATCAACGAATCTTCGGAGCTCGTCGACTTTCGCCAAAACATCTCGCTCGCCGCCGCGCGGATGGTCTACACCATGCCCGCCATCAAGCATCTGACCATCAAGCAACGGCAGCTGATGTACGCGGGCAAACACGACCTCGAGTACCGCGTCAATAAGACGAGCGCGACGATCACGTGGACGAGCAGCTTCGACTTCAACCCATGGGAGCGAACGGTGGAGGCGTGGACCGAGGTCGCTAGGCGGCACAACAGGCCACTCACCACACGCATAGTCACAGACCCCCGGTGGTCTATCGATGGCAGGGCACCCAATATGCCGTCACTCACTTTTTAGCAGATGGTTTCTAGACTTTTTTTTTGTGGTTCTCTCTAATTATTGGGTGGGCATGGGACGGAGGAGTTCGGGCCCGGTTCGGCATCAGCGACTTTCACTATTACTACTACAACTTGGCTTTGATACCCATGGTTCTGCTGGAATTAGAGAACTCGGAGCTCACTCAAGACGGGGCAGCGGAAGCTGTGGGAAAGCGTCGCACGCCGGTAGATGATGACGACAAGGTTTTGATAATGAGCATCCACGTAGAAACACGGAACACGAAATTAGCAACAACCAGAATAATGAACACGACTGACACATGTGTACATGAAAAAAACAGAATACCTTATGTTGAACACTTTGCACGACTCGGTATGCTTTTCTCTTCCGGATAGACCCTTCTATTATCTACCCTTTAATCATTTTTCGTCTAACCGGGGGGGAAAAGAAAAGGCGACTTTTGGTCGGACCTTGCCAACCGTTTCTCGGAGGAGGGGGTAGCTCGTTCTCGGGAACGATCAGGACTGGTCACAGCGTGCCTTTCTTCCGTTGGGACGTGACGCAAGATAGATGCACGTGAGGTGGGAAGAACGCATGAACTCAGAGCCCGGGCCATGTCGAGGAGTCCTGGAACGAATGAAGGATTGGTATGGATCCCAATCCGAGCACTTCAGAAAAACGGCAGCATCGCGAAGCACCATGAACGTGAACAGTAAGATTTTGTAAATTCATATCGGGTGCGGTCATTCCCATTCCCAAAACCACCAAGAAAACCTAACCAGCCCCGAACGCCTCATGTTCCCAACGCCGTCGTGACCCGTAAAAGCTTTACCGATATGTCCAAAACGGATGAAATGCTCATCTACAAATTCGGAGTAAAAAACCAACGCCTTCCCTTTTTTCCCCCCCTTATTCCTCCTAGGGGACGTCTCCTCGTCTACTCCTCTTCCTCGAGCTCGATCCTGGCCCCAGGGCCCCAGCTGTACCTCTTGCGGGTGCGCAGCATCCAGCTCCAGTGCGACCAGGGGTCCTCGGCGAGCTTGGTCATCTCGACGACGTCGCCGTGGCCCTCCCACAGCGTCGTCAGCCCGTACTCGATAGCGAGGCGGGCATACTTTGTCGCGAGCCACGGCTCGCCGACGCCGTTGTACTCTATAGCGGCGAGTGTATACGCCTCGCTCAGCAGGCTCCAGTTGTGCTCCTGCTCGTACAGGGAGATGAGCAGCTCTGCCATCTGGGGCGTGGCGCGGGAGGCCGGGGTGTAGTCGTTGAACTCCTCGCGCAGGGCGGCGATCTGCTCGATGCGGGCGTCCGAGGCGTCCGTCTTGAGGCGGGACTGGGTGCAGTGGTGGCAGGAGCAGTGGAAGCCCCAGGTGGAGTGCAGGCGCTCGCGGCGGGCGGCGCGGGACTGCATGGGGTCGATGTAGGAGAGGGTCAGCTCCTCGCCGGGCATGATGTCGCGGATGGCCGTGGTGCGCTGGGTGAGGGTGCGCGGGTCGAACCAGTAGTCCACGTTGGGGCGGCAGTCGTGGTTCATGCGGGAGGCTGGGGGGGAAGAAGGTTAGCATGATTTGAAGGAGACCTTTTGCGAGAGAGGGGTGCTTACTGTTGACAAAGACTGCGTAAAAGTCGTCGTCGCGCTTGGCGTCGTCCATCTCGACGTCGAACGAGTTGGTGACGAGAATCTTGTCCACCATGGAGAGGTGGTCGCCGCGGTACCCGTGGCTGGACATGTTGAGCCACTGGCTGCGGTGGTTGAACTTGAGGTAGTCGACCGCGTGAGCCTGCAGCTTCTTCATCTCCTCGGGCGGCACGTTGGAGAAGGCCGCGTAGTCGATCAGCAGACTGGCCGTCTCCTTGATGATGACCTCGCCGCGGGCGATGCGGTGGGTGGCCACGAGACCATACTCCTTGCCGGGCACGGCGGCGACCTGGAACTTGGGCAGGGGCTGGTTGGTGCCCTCGAGCGACTCGGGCCTCGTGAAGCCCCAGCTGCGGGTGACGTGGTCGGCGCGCTCCTTGTCGGTGATGATGGAGATGCCCTTGCCGGCGTAGTTTGCGTTGTGGTAGATGCAGAACTCGAGGGCGTCGGTGCCGTTCTTGAAGCAGGGCGTCGTGTGCGTCCAGGAGCCGGAGCCGCCGCCCTTGAGAGGGGTCTGGTCGGCGCGGCTGGTCTGGAGGTGGATGCCGTCCTTGTTCCGGCAGACGGGATTGCTGGAGGAGGCGGCGAGGAGCTGCGAGGAGATGCAGATCTCGTCGGAGCGGGACGAGATCGAGTCGCGCAGGGCGAGGGCGGAGCCGGCGCCGAGGAGGATGAGTGAGGGCTTCATGGTTGGAAAACTCAAGAAAAGGCAGACGTTGTGGAAATCCTGATTGTGGTCTACACAATGTTTGAATGGAACGTGGCCAAAGAAATAGGAGAAACTCAAGGAAAATGAAAAGAGACGCTACTTCGTCCCATTGATCTAATGACCGGCAGCTAGTCCTTCTCTTGGACAGTTGCAATAGACAGACGAAGGGGGTTACGGGATAATATAGAGTGCTGCGTTAAGAGACGTCAGGACCCTTGGCGCTTCGAGCTGAAGCATGTCGACACGGGGTTCGAGCTCGGCTTGGGCTGGACTGGACCGGCGTTTGGGATGCTCGCGGGGATGCAAGGTCGTAGGTAGTGTGGGAAGAACATGGGAAGGATGCGATGGATGGGCGGTGGTGATGCGCGGGTGCGGGAGACGTGACAAGGTCCGCGAGCTTCTTCGACCCCGGACCCCGGAGAGTTTTGGCCAGTGTGCAGGCGTGTGTTTGCGTGTGTGCCGAGGCCCGGGAGTATTATTCCTCTCTCTGCCTGAGTCTATGCGTGCGTTTCTCTTGCTTCTTTCTACTGACTTGCATCTCCATGCAGATGGGCGCAGGTGTTCCTTCGGGGGCTATTACTTGGGGGTTGCATGGGGGCTAGGTACCTAGGTAGTTTTGGGGGTGGCTAACAGCAACAAGTCATGTTCTCCATGTTGTTCGTATTAGTCGCTCCCCCGTCAAAAACGCCCGTGGCAATTTCGCCCAGGACTGAGAATGGCACCCTCGGCAAGGTTAGTAAGGTTGTCTTGTAACGAGGGAAAGGCTAGACGATTCGTGATGCGTGAAAGGGTTGCGCTGGGAGAACGCAACGCCATTCCGGGACCAATGGGACGGTGATGTTGTTTTGTCGTTTGAGGTGGTGGAAACCGGGGGGCGTGCTGGACTTGTTTCCAGTTGTCAAGATTCAGAGTGTTGCTCGCTGACGGGGGGCGGTCCCAAGGGGGGCTTGGGGGGGCCCTGGTGGTTGTGCGCTTCGTGTCAGAAGTGTAGCAGGAGGTCCCAGAATGTGGGGGCGTAAGCTGGAAAGGGGAAACAAGGGGGCGGGAAGCTTGTTGCAGATCGACCAAAGGCCAGACAGGCGAAGTGACATTTTTTGCTGAGCTTCAGGGTTGACCTGCCTTAGCCTCTGCGCTAAGGTGCCCCGGTCGGACGGTTGGCCCCTTCCTTCCCTGCATGAGCTTTGTTTCTAAACGGACTCTGCGGGATGGGGTGTCAGGCTGTGTAGGAGAGAGGTGAGAGACGGGGATATTCATCAGGTATGGATATAAGTACTGTGTACTATGAAGTACCTAGGTCTAGAAAGTTAGGGGAATAGGAGAGAGAAAGAGAAAGATAACGGAGAGGACAGAAAATGTGAACGGGGAAAAAAGGTTTCGGAACCGAGAAAGAAGTCCCGTTTAGAGTTAACATTGAGAAAAAAGGGATGGCTATCCGTAAATGCATGCAACTTGGAAAGTTGTCTCGTCTGTTCTCCATTCCCAACCCTTCTCCGGTGGAACTCAGTGCCTCCTGTCGAGGGGGTGCGACTGGAAGCGATGCGGTTCGAGGATCACTATGAACAGAGTTGCCCGGAATAGATGCTACCGCGGTTGTCAAGGAAACTTGAGACGAGAACCGCTGCCGGATTCGCGCCAGGGGTGGCGGCCATCTGAGCCCGACTCCGTGGATCGTGGATGACGGCAAAACCACTCCGCGCTGTAATAGTAGTGTGTTCCTGCCGCGGAAGGTCGGGAGGTAGGCATCCATGTGGCCCCCTTCGGAAAGTGCAGCAGCGCCATGGAACGCGCGTGTCTTTACAAATGTTAATCGCCATGGACTTTGCTCGGCTCTTCCTTCCCGGCAAGAACCACAGTACTTGGGTACGAAAATGTGTCGTCTTGACTTGCTGTGCTGTGAATGGCACATCCGGAGGTACTACAGAAGTTCCTAACCTTAACCCTATTGCTCCTCCGGCCATCGTGACCCACATATCGGAGGCCGCTCCGGGAAATCAAGTGGGTCGTCTTCCGGGCCTCCGGGAACGGGCGCCAAGTCGCCAATATTTATTTATTTCGTGGACGACGAGCTCTCTATTCCTTTTTCTCCAAAACACCACCCCTCTTCCGGAACTGGTCCGCCACGCTCTCCATCTCCACGGCCGGGAACCGCGGGTCCTTCTGCCACGGCAGGAAATCGCTGCTCGCGACCATCCACCGTAGCACCACGCCCTCCATCCGCCGCCTCACGTCCTGGTGCTCCGCCACCTCGGCGAGGTTGTGCAGCTCCCCGGGGTCGCCCTCGCGGTCGTACAGCTCCGCCGGCTCGTACAGCCGGTACACGAACGTCCACCTCTTGTCGCGGCACGCCACGCTCCTCCCCACGATCGTCGTGTCCTCGTGCTGCAGCGCCGCCTTGATGTCGTAGGGATACGGCGCCTGCTCCAGCAGCGGCTCCTCGGTGACGAGAAACCCGCCCTCCGTGAACGCGTACTCTTTATGTCCCAGGACCTCTCCCGCCTCGGCGTCCTTACCCGCCCCTGTCAAGATCTCCGCCAACGACCGCCCGCAGTGCGGGAAATGCTCCCCGATCCCTGCGAGCTGCAGCATCGTCGGCACGAGGTCCACCATCTCCGCCATCTCGCCGTACACCACGCCCTGCGGCAGGCCCGCGCCGCCGACAATCAACGGCTCGTGGGTCAGCGAGTCCGACAGGCCCGAGGGCCACTTCTCGATCATCCCGTGGTCGCCGAGGTACTCGCCGTGGTCCGTGAAGAAGAGCGTGACGGTCGAGTCCCAGTGGCCCAGCGCCTTGGCGCGCTCGACGACGCGCCCGAACTGGTCGTCCAGCCGCGATATCATGCCGTAGTACGTCGCCATCACCTCGGCCCAGATCTCGGGCGTCGCGCGGTGCGTGCCGTAGCGCTCGCGGTTGAGCTTCATGTAGCGGGGCTCGTAGCCGGTCTGCCGGGGTTGTGTGTAAGTTCATGATGCCTGCTCGATTTCTCATTCCAACGTTACCTTTTCCTCGGGACTGGTGGGCTGGCCCATCTCGCCGCGGTCGTACATGGAAAAGTACGGCTCCTCCACCTGAAAAGGGCAGTGCGGGAAGATGAGCGGCATGAATAGCACCCACGGCTTGTCTTTCGGCGGACACTCGAGCCACTTCAGCGCGCCCCGGACGACAGCATCATCATAATCCATAGCCTCGTTCGGGTTCCTCAGCCCCTTGTAAAACAACCTCTTCCAAATGTCCTCCTTGTCCTCGGGCTCCGCCTTTTGCCCGCCGGCGAAGCGCGGCACGAACTCGGGCGTCTCGAGGAATCCGTACTCGTCCAGCGACAGCTCCGTCACCGTCGGCGCGAAGGTGTCCCCCCGGGGAGCGAGGCACGCCACGTGGTACCCGCCCTTCTCCTTCAGGGACCGGAACAGGTTCGGCTCCCACGGCTTGATGAGGTTCTCGAGCGAGCGGTGGCCCGAGACGTGCGGGTAGTTGCCCGTGAACATGCTGCAGCGCGACTGCGTGCAGACCGAGGCCTGGACGAAGCAGTTTGTGAACCGCGTGCCTTCCGCCGCGAACTTGTCAATGTTGGGCGTCTTGACGATCTGGGGGAGCTTGTTAGAGCCGCCGTATCGGACATCCGAAAGGGGGCGAGAAGACTTGCCCTGTTGCCGTTGCAACCCAGCGAGTCGTAGCGGAGCTGATCCGGCATGAAGATGATGAAGTTGGGCTTGTCCACCTTGAGCCCGCTGGGCTTGGGCGGCAGCTCGTGAGGAGGATGGACCACGGGAGGAGGGGTCATCTTGACGGCAATGTGGTCACGAAGGCTTCAAGACCCAAAGTGAGATAGTCCCAGCAACGACAACGGTTCTCAGAAGACCATCGCCATCGTGACAGCGGCCGCGGGAGGGGACAGCCCTAGATATAGGGGCGCGCCGACAGCGACTTGACTCTGCCCATCTCCAAGACTGCGACGGACGGAATCCACAGTCGACCTGAATCGCGAAATACGACTGGTCGAGGCCTCGTTCGACACGGCCATGCGCAGGATTGCATCGTGCGGCCGACACCCGGAGCTCATACCCGGCGAGATCCGCCGACGGTGGGGCGGAAAGATGGGCCTGAGAAGATCCGCACCTCACGCTCTCAGCCAGTCGACGAAATCAAGGTTTCATTCACGATTGACGATCTCTCGTCGATAAGATGAGAAGCCCGTGCTGATATGTCACCTCTTGGGCCGGCGGATCACCTAAATAATGAGCACGCAGCTTTGAGCAGATTTCCAGAAGAGGGGCTGTTGCTTTCCTAAACTGTCACTCCAACCTCCACACGTAACTTGGTGCTTGCACGATATCATGCGTCTATTCGCGCTACGATCATCGAAGCAACAAACTGCCGAGTACGACGAAATAACCACTCAACTGGGGGACGTGTCTTCTCGTCACCAATGGGAAGCAAGGCGCTAAGGAAGTGGTACGAGAAAGGTGGAATTATAGAGCATTAGAATATACAAGTCTTCTACAACCCGACGTTCGCCTTCACCACACGGTGATTCCCGTTTTTCACACCACGGAACAGGCCTCCCGGGGTAGTCGTTAAGTTTATATACGTAAGTTTTTGCGCCCAGAGCCGTATCCAAGAAAAAAAAGAAAAGTCCGATACACGATTAACTCCGCAAAACACTGGCCGGTCCGCCAGGTGCGGATCGCGCATCGAATTCAAGTCGTTGGTGCGCAGGGTATAAGTGTGTGTGTCGTTGAACGCCATGCCATGTCGAGAAAAAATGCGGAATGGTTTGTACAGCTGGAACCGATCTGTACATGGGGTTTGGTTGTTCGTCCGGGCTGAGAGGACTGCTTGAAGCTGTAATTCCGGATGCTTAGTTGAAACGCTCCTTCTCGCGCAGGCCGCCGATCGAGTCCATGTCGACAGAGTAAAATTGCGACTTGCTGTCCTTCTCGTACGCGGGCAGCTGCTCATCGCGGACGGGCTCGAGGCCGACGGAGCCGCCGTCGCCGACGCGG
The DNA here is from genome assembly GCA_014235945.1 of Colletotrichum plurivorum. Lineage (NCBI taxonomy): Eukaryota > Fungi > Ascomycota > Sordariomycetes > Glomerellales > Glomerellaceae > Colletotrichum > Colletotrichum plurivorum. The sequence goes on from WIGO01000324.1 coordinate 24,009, forward strand.
ACGACCAGAACACGGCCGCTCTTGGGACGGCCGCCCTCGTCCTGCTCATCGGGGAAAGTGATGTGGATCTCAGGGACGTTGTCGGGAGAGTGGGGAGCGGAGTGGGGGTTCTGGAGCATCGGCGAGCGGCCGTCCTGGCCGATGTACAGGACGCTTGACCGGCCATCCTGGCTGGTCTGGATGGTGAGGTTGTGGTGGTTTCTGCCGCCCTTGACTTCTTGATAGGGAGGGAGCATCTCGTCCTGCAATCTTTGTTGCCTGCGCAGGCGGCGCATGAGGAAGAGTGTGGAAACAAGGAGAAGGGCGAAGAAGATGAGGGCGAGAACGACGATCATGAGGTTGAGCATGTCGCCGCTGTCGGTGTCGTCGCCGCGGCGGACAACGATGTGGGAATCGCTCCGACGGACAACGGGAGAGTTGCGGGTAATGAGGTTCTGGATGGAAGGCATTGTATCGGTAGTTCGGTACGGTGGCCGGAGTGGCTATTACTGAATATCGTTGGTGGGGTTGAGGTGGGCGGTATTCGAGGTAATTATTAACGAGTGGACAGCTACAGAGGAAAGTTCGTTAGCATCGCGCAGGGAGTATTTGGTGCTGTAGGCGTCCATGTTTGAGGGTCCGACGGTCGTCAAGACATTCTGATGCATTGTCAGGCAACACAAAGGGGACCCAGATGCAAGTCTCCCTTCCAGCCAGCAAACGCAACCACACGGACATGGGGCCAGAGCAGAACGGTAGGCGGTTTCGACGTACGTAAGGGATTAAGTCCTCTCTTGGCGGGCCGTTAAGAATTGTCGTAAAGAATGCACTTGTCTCTCGTGTCGTGATGTATTTTTGGATTGTTGGATGATGGATTTTCGGGTTTGGAGGATAGTAGCGGATATAACGATTGGACGGAAGACAGCCGAGTGAGTGAAAGCTGGAATTCCAAAGTGACGACGATATTAGGGAATGACTGTAATGGTGTACTGAGGTACGGGTAGAGAGCGAGCGACAACCAACGGTCCTGCAACGTACAGCAAGGACGACGACAATTGAACAAAGTTGTTGAAGAAGAAGGAAGGGAAAGAAGAGGAGAAGAAATCCAGAAGGGAACGAGGAGGGATATGTCCTGGAAATGAACGACAGGGGTGTGGTGTGTGTGTGCCCGTGTCCGGGTGTGTGTGTGTGTGTTTAGCCAGGCCCAGAGCTGTGCGGTGTGCAAGTTGGCGGTGCTGGCGCTCTGCCCGGGTGCTCTAAGACTGGGAATCGGGACTGGGGCGCCGGCCGGGCATTGGACGAAGGGCAGGAACGAACGACCTATGGAGCCATTCCTTTTTGGAAGCAGGCACCGTCCACTTCCAGGATTGAAGCACCGGGGGTTGGTCAGGGACACTGGAGCACTGGAGCAATAATGCAGCGGTGCCTGCATTGGATCCAATCTGGGCTGCATCCTGCCTGCACAGCGAGCACGCACAAGGCGGCAAGGCAAGGAAGGAAGTTGGAAGACATCACACGCCAACAACAGCAACTTTTGAAAAGTACCTGGGCGTTACGGAGTACTCTGTAGGCCACAGCGGAATTCATCCACTCTCCCGTCCTCGTTCTCATCCTTCCGGTGCTCCTCCTAGTGTAATCGACAGCGCCTCTTTCAAAGGTCTTCTCCGATCCCCTCTTCTTGCTTGCTTGAATCCACAGTCCGTCCACTCGGTTACCACCCACCACGGATACACGTCGAGGTACACTATCTATGGTTATACCACGTACTAGTACCTAAAGAAGCAGACAAATCAGTAGTGTATCCAAGGTAGCTTAGGTACATCGACCATCGTAGATAGTGTACCTGGCCATCGGCGGGTGTGGAACCGCCCAGCACCCAGACGGGTCTTTTTCTCCATTCTGTCCAGCACAGCCCATGGAGTGATTTTGGTTGGAATGCAACGCTCCCAAGATTGAAGCGCATCTGACAGGCAGGAGCGATTCGTCAACGGGCGGCTGCAATTTCCGCCATTGGCCAATGGCTGCAGCCTGTTCCTGAAAATAGCGGGCCCGCCACGGGAGCCGCCACGAAACGGCGCCGGCTATTGGGCGGCCGTTGGCCGTTTCCGAACTAAGCTCATTGACCCCCCTCGTCCTTCCCTCCTTCCCCCTGCAGGGGCACCCCTGTTCTTAGAGCTCGTGTGCAAGAGTGCGCCTTCCCACCCTGCCAGCCTGGCTTATGCTGCTCAGTGCTCTGTGCTCTGAGCTCTCGCTGCTGCCGCCCGCAAGCCTCCAGCCCTCCAGGCTCATCAGTGGCTCTTGCCTTTCAGCGCCAGTGACGACAATCTGGGACTCCCCTTTTCTGTGCAATCTGGACCTCGCAAATCAGCATCCACAGCGACCATCTCCTTTGTGGGGCCCCTTCCATTCTGCGCCTGCTAGCGTCGTGATGACATCCCTTTCGAGAAGGCAGGAAGGTAAGCACCAAACAAACAAATCCAAAAGGAGGACGGCAATAATACTCTAATGCCACGGCTACCATACCAGCACCTTCTTCCCTCAGCCATTATCCATGGATTCTAAAAGCACCAACCACGTGCCAAACCACTTTCAATTCTCAATTCTCTCGCACTCTGCGGACTGCCAATCCTGACCCCTTGGGCCTCGAGTCCTTGCGCCGAGCTCGCTTCCCAAGTTCCCCTGCCCGCCGTCCCACAGTCCACTCCTCGTTCCTCGCATAGCCTCGCATCGACTCGCCTCACCTCAAAATCCTCTCGCTTCCTTCCCCTTTGCCATGCTGCATCGGAGGACCGTGGAATCGTGGCATCCGTCATTTATCCTACAGATACCCGCCTACCACCTTGTGTGAGTAAAGACACCACACGCTCCCCTCTACATTGCTCTGGCGCTTATCACTGACCCTCCATCTCGACCAAAGTTCGTCCATTGCCAAACGTCTCCTGACAGGACAGTCGACCGCGACAGTCTGTCACCTGCGGGTTGCATGAATTGACAAGCTGACTGCTGACTGCTGTCTGCCCGCCTGATCCGTCCCCCCCGTCTTGGTGTCTTGGAGGGCCTATAAGGCATACGTCAAATCAAGTTTGCCCAAGGGCACGCCCCCTTCTAGAAGGAAGACCTTGCTTAGATGCTCTTCATCTCCCTTCTCCGGTCCTCCCACCTTTTGGCGCCGGCCAGTAGCCACCTTCCGTTGCCAGAAATAGCTTCACCGAACCTCCTCTTGTGGGGCACGGTCCACTGCTCGACTCCAGCAAAAAGAGCCTGTCGGGCCACGTCCCTCGTTGCCCTACGCACGAAATTACGGCACGCAAATGGGTAGGTCTGGGCACCGCGACGACGCCTTCGGCAGCCATCGATGCTCGCGATTCTTGCAGCACATTTCGACATTACATACCCTGCCCGGGCTGCCGCGATCTAAGCATGGCCTTGTCGTCCGGCTCCGCCTCCCGGCTCCTCTTGTCGCAGATCGCCCTCTTTGGGAAGATTCTCGAGATTTGCTGCATTTGCCAACCCTGAGCCCGAGAGACAGGCGAGGCCTTTTCATCTCTCATTACCGAGCGTCGTGGACAGTCCGACGTTGCATTGACGTTGTGTTCCGCGAGCTCAACACCTTTCCCTTCATCTGAACCATCCATGTCGGTCGGTCCGATGCTACGTTGGCCCGAGCCACCACTCATTTCCCCGATTTTGCCGAATTTGGCAACCATGCGATGAGGTGCAAGCCACTTGCGGCGCCAATACGTGGCGTTCAAACCGGTCAATCTCTCGGCCCGACACAAGCGACACCGGAGGAGCAGGCTACCGGCGAAGATTGGGATCCACCCGGAAATAATGGGGCTCCGGATCCGGTCTGTGTCGGACCCCCGCACAAGCTTCGCCCGGCATCGATCCCGAAAGGTCCCGCTTCGCCCCGGGTCATCGCCGTGCACCAAATCTACTGCCGCCGTTCTCTCATCGACAGGCTCGAAAAATGATGCTTAGAGGCAATCCCATCTGAGGAAAGAAAGGATCGCGTTCACATCTCGGGCGGGTGCGTCATCGTGCGCTCCATTCAATGCTCTTATAATTCTTCAGCCAGGGGGAGACGACATTCATGACGCCAGCGGAACTGCCCACGTCTACGACTGAGCTACAGAGAAGGAGGCTCTTTTTCTTGCACTGACGTGGCAATGATGACTGCTTCGCCGACGAGGCATACGAGCGGCAAGCTAAGGCGGCCAATCACACCGAGGCGCGGCCAAGGGCGGTGAGGTTGCGTTGCGGAAGAGTCACGCATGCATGGGCTGCAGGCTGCAGCTCGGGAAAACGAGACGTTATCGTTGATCACCGTATACATCATGCCCGACATTTCAAACGTCAAGGTCAAGTTGGTTCACGGGCACGTTAGGTCCGACATACCGTGCCGGCCTCAGCAAGACAACCAACTTGAGCCACTGAAAGACTGAGCAGGACGCCGCAACATTGTCATGAACACTGAAGGCTTACATATACCCAGAATACACTTGCGAACCGCCTTCACCCCGCCTTTCCATGGTGTGGAAAAGACATGGCCACGAGTTTTGGCTCACGAAGCATCGGTGGTTGCTGCATTGGTTCCCACGAATGCAGCCACCCGTTGCCATGCTGCAAGAACACCGCACCGGCTGCCAAGATCCCGGCATAGATCTCGGTCTCATGCTCTGACCTCAGCAAAACGAGGCGGTGTGGCAGTCTTCAGCGTTCATGCGAGTGCAACAGCATGGGGGAAGATGTTTGAGTGGCTTGTCTTTCGAAGTGGCCGCTCTTGGGGATCACTGGCGGTGGCGGTTGAAAGCTTCTCGGCTCCATCGACATCACACGACAGTCACCGACCGCAAGATCGAGATGCCGGCGCCCAGATGTGTCTCAGTACAGTTGCTGGCAAAGTGCATTGTTGAGATCCGAGCCCGGTTAGACTGCGTCGAAAAAGCAAATGTCAAGCGGTTAGCCTCGGTCAGAATGATGCTTTGTCTTTGGCAAGAGACAGGATCGAAGTGGAGCCTTGTGAGAGAGAGTTGACGTGGACTGAGCTGTACTCAGCTATCTGAATACGCACCAGACTGGCACATCGCTACGCAGCAACACAATATTGTCAACGAAACTGCACAGTCTATTGCATGGTATGTCAAGCTGAGCCGGCTGCGAATCGCCCACGAAGCTCCAAAAGCAGACGACTGTGCAGCCACAGTGCAATTCCATTGGCAAACCAGCTTGAGCCAGCCATGTTGGTCTCGGTGTAGTTTTGTTGAACGCGGGGCGCGCGCTTCTTCCCGCTCGTATCGTTGATTTTGCTCACCTTATTAGAGTTGGGGCGTACTCCGAGTTTGCGGCATCGACTGCGGCGCCTCGAGGCGTCGGAGGCATCGGAGGCATCGGAGGCAGAGCCAAACGACTGCACCCGCATGGCTGGCCGGCAAGGCGGCCAAGCAATGGGACCAGCAAAACCAAATTACTATTGTATTCCGGCCACTTTGAGGCGAGCAGCATGCCTTTGGGTCGCACGGCATGAAAGAGAAGCACGAACAAGAGCTCCGTACGTGGGCAATGGAGAGCCGTCAGCCCCCACGAGAATGCATATGCCTGGCATCCGCGAAAGTGATTGGAGACAAGTCATCCAGCGCAAAGTGACAATACGTTCCAAATGCCCACGCAAGACCACGTAAACGCAGCAGGATGGAGGATCGCCACGCCTCCAGCCCTAAAAGCCGGACATTGACGGCTTACGGAACGAACGTGATGGAGGGTTGGGCGATCCTTCCCTACACCATAAGACGTGAATAAACTACTCCTAGCGAGCGATCATCCAATGAAGTCCCAGCCGGGACCGCCAGGGAAAAGCGTCGGCGGAACAGACCGTCTGGAACGATGACTGGCCCCTTTTCACCAGCAAAAGTTGTGTTGAAACACTGAAACATGGAACGACTTGTCCTTCCCCGCCTGCGTGGGTCTCGATCTGGGGTCGAATTTCGGGTCGGGCTTCGGGGGATTCCCAGGGGAAAGGAGAAAGTCGCTTCAAGTTTCAAAGGAAACCCCGTAAGCCCGAATAGAGGAAAACGTCGCCTACCTCAACTTTTCTCAACATAGCCGCCAGTTCTTTAAGGGGTCGTTGGTCCAGGGTCAAGCAGAACAGGACAGCGCAGCACAGCGCATCGCCATGCGGCATACACTGGTCTTTTGGGGGCGGTGTCACACAGTGACGTTGCAACCTAGGCGATGGCCGACGCACGACACCGCACTGCACAGCTCAGCGAGCGAAAGAACCGTCAACGGGAGGCGACAGCAGCTAGCTGCAAGCTCACGAATAGACGGCATGGGGCCTACGTCCTACGTACTACGTATGTGTACAACAGAGTACCATAGGAGACTGCGAAACATGTCAGTCCCGACCAAGAGGGCCATCCACACCAAGACCATGGTTTCCGCTCAGCATTTGCTTGGCTTTTTGACGTCCTTGAGGGGGGGTGAGGGGCCGCTCCAGACGCAGTGCGACGCTGAGGGAGATGCTCGTTAGAGACGAACGCTAGTAGGGCGGGGAGGGTGGGATAAGCCTGGCAACTCATCCGTGACAGTCCACCGTGGTACTCTGGTACCATGGTAGTAAGGAGTCGAATTGCCGGACTAGACCAGCTTTTTGAGTTGAGATACTGACGCGCCTGGCTGATGTAGGTTTGACAGGGCGCGTGATAGGACGGGAGAAGCTCAGGGTCGAGACGGTCCTGTGGGCCGGTTTGCATCTGGGTGGAGAGGAGACGTTGAGAGACATCTGGTGTGTACCTTGCCTTGCATGCCGGCGCGGAGACAGAGACATTACAGCATTCCACGATAGGCCCTCATGTCTAAATACTGCGCCCGCGTTCAAGCTGCTATTACTACTGACTATGTAGTAGACGTGGGGACGACGAGGGTTCGAGGCCGTTTGGTTTCCTCCCTTTCTTAACGCTTGTCTTATTGACAATGTTAAGAAATTGCGCCGACGCAGCGACAAACGGCGATTGCTCAACACCCTGCCGGAGGGTCAGTGTTAATTCAACCATGCGCTTAGCAGGTGGGCTTGTCCAAGGAAATGAGCGAGAGCGGAGGATGAATATCGACACGATCACCTGTTCTTATTCCCTTCAATTAACCCGTTCCCATTTTCCGTCGTGTCCAATCCCCCTGTTCTTCACGACCATCAACTATCGCTAGCGCAAGTACCTTCGTTACCGTGGGCTTGATATGGACATCATTGTCATTCAATGTACTTACGTCCGTCAAAATGTCTTTGGCTCCCTCCCCCGAGAGACGGGGTTAGACTGCGCACACTTTGAGTGGCACGGGCGCAACATGGGACAAGCGGCAGCTTTCCTGATTGCAGAGTCCGACGAGTCGCTCATGTTCAATATTGGTCACTGTTCTTGGACGAAGAGAAGGCAACACAGGGCCAGCCAGGCGACACACGCGACATGACACACGGCGAATCGACAGCTGCTCGCCCAACAAAGCTTCCTCAGATCTCGCATATTTTACCGACCATTAAGATCGATGCAGCAGCCGAGGAAACGTACTCGCCTCCACGCCACATAGTGTACACAGCAAGGGCTTGTTTTTTCTTTCGTTTCGGTTTGCGATTTCTGCGAGGCTTGGCTGTTGTCCGCGCCCCAGAATCCCTGAAGATCATACACGGAACTCGGCCGGAACACCGTCGAAGGTACATTTCCAGTAGTACATACCGCCGCCCCCTGTTCCTGTTCCTATAACATCCACCGCAACCAGGCCCGGACCGGAAGGAAAATTCGAAGCGACGCAATAGAGCACGGCGTAAGAGACGGAGAGGAGCCCACATGCGCGCATGTGTCTCTCTCTCCCCCATCTCTCTCCCTTCTTCGGTCTCTTCGCCTTTGGGCTTTGGCAGGCTGCAGAGGCTTGTCTTCCTCTGCCCAGCCTGTCAAGGCAAGTACCGAGGCAGGTACGGGATATCGTACACAACACCGAATCACGGATGGCGTCAAGCCACCCAGCTCATGTTTGTCAATCGAACGGGAAAACAAAACAAACGGCCGCGGCTGGCTGCTCGTCATCGAGCGTCTCTCTCTCACAAGGCGATCCACCCGGCTGCTACAGAGTTGTGGTCCCTTGCCACCCCTGGCCCTGGCTTTCTTTGTGTTCCCTCGCTCCTCCACAATGAGTGCTGCTCATGTGCCGTTGCGCGTTCTTTGAGCTGTTGGGTGCGTCCCGGGGAAAACGCGAGGAAGTCCGCTCGTCGCATCACTCATGGTCGACCTCGAGGGACAATACGACGTAAACGACAGACAACTCCTCTGCATCTCCGTTTCTCCTTTTGGCCATCCCTTCCGTATCTCATTGCCTATTGAACCGTCAGCCTTGGGAACCGGCTAGACAAAACTAGAACGGCTTGTTGACATTCGTTTGCATGAGTATACAGACACGAGACCCGACAACGGCCGACCTGGCTGTACCTGGCCCAGACTTCATCTGTGGGTACTGGAAGATACTATCTGTGTGCCGCGCAACCATATAATACACGTACAGAGCAATCCACAAGTCCGTCCTGTTCGCCATGCATCGCCGCCGGCACAGCATCCCAGTTGCATCTCTTGGCCCCCGTCGAAGAGCGCCCTCCCCGAGCAAACAGACCCCCGTCAGACGCTAAAACGACGGCCGCCCCCTCCTTCAACCCCGGCAGACGGGGTCCTTTTCGTTCTTGACTTGTCTCGTCCTAGCGCTCCCCGTCCGTGACCTCCCTCGATTCCCTTGGAATCGCCGCTCATTGTTCAGGCCGTCAGATTCCGCTTCCCAGGCGTCCCGTCCAGACGTCCGGAGCCAAGACGACAACGCCTAGCCCTGTAAACCGACTCTCGGACCGCCGACGGCACGGAACCTTTCTTGAAGCACCGCTGGTAGATTGCCAGGGCGCAGAACAGGAAGAACAAGAAGAAGCCTGTCGTGCTGTCTTGTCTTGTCAAGGTGACGGTCTGCCAGCGACCTGCCCACCTGTCCTCCTCTGCGTGCTCCAGACAGATTGCGCAGGGGCAGAGATCTGGTTGATCGACGGTGCTTCTTCGTTCACTCTATTCATCCACCCATACTCGCTTCCGGGGTGGCTACGAGCCTGCTGGTACCTCGTTTTGCTCGTCTCGACGCAGGCGTCTCCGCCTCATGTCTTGAACATCATCTGCAGCTAGCTGGCTTTACATACACACGCATCGACCAGCTCGTACTGATGCCGTCTCCTGGGCTGGGCAGTAACACACCACTGGAGAGCAGCTTGGGCGTCTCGTGTAGTACGTCGCCCTGTCCCGTCTGGCCTGACCTCGTCTGTCTCTTCTGCTCCGCAGTGGCCCACAATCCCGGCTCCGCGCGCTGCATCCATTAATCTACGTTTTTCGCACATCCAACGAGCGCGCCGGAGCCAAGAACTGGTGCAGCGCTGTGCCCTCGGTGCGGATGGACGTCGGCACACCGCGGCGGGCATCAGACACTGACTGATTATGTACTCGGGCGACCGGGCTATTATTGACTTTGCTTTTTGCTTCGCACCAGCGAACAAACCAAACGGAACCGCACGAGACGGCGCATCCATCCCTGATCCCGGCTCCGTCATCTGGCTGTGTGAATTTGGTGCCGATGCAACGAAGTCGTCCGGTCTGCCTACAGAGTACACTGCTAGGCGCATGGAGCTCGGCCAATACGGCGCCAGAAGTGAAGCATCATCGCCTGACCGACACTTGCAATTCATTGTGTCGTGAGGTTTCTCTCCCACGCCTTCGGTGTCTGGCATATCCTCAGGCTCTCCAACGAGAGACTCACTGGTTGATATCCAGACAGGCAGGCAAGCAGGCAGGCAGACAGGCAGCTTGCCTGGCTTGTCCGCCCTGCGCCGCCTTGAATGAGGTGCAACTGAGGTGATACCAAAGGTACCTTTGGGGTTTGGTACAATTGCAACATCAACGTCCAGTCTCTCCCTGTCGTGCCTGTGGCCTCCCGTCGGGAACCAATCGCAAATCGCCTTCCCATTCCAAAAGAGCAGGAAAGAGGCCTTAAGAGACTCAGGCTTGCCGCGCTCTTCGCTTTCAGGCCCTGTTTATTACCTGGGACGACGTCTTGCTGTGGTTCCCTCTCGCTCTCGTCTTATCACCACTGCCCGCCCATTTATACTTCCATACTCTTATTGTGGCGTGCCGGTTTGCTTCGTGTTCTTGATTCCCTCCATGCAAGCCGTTTGCGTGTCGCCCCGTCGGACACCACGCCACCCCTGAAAAAAATTGCCTCTATACTCATTTTGTTTTTTCGAGGGAAAACCGCACGGTATTTGAAAAGGATAGAAAAAAAAAGGAGAGAGATAGAGAGAGCAAGCGTCTATACCCAACCGAGCAGATAATTACATACGAAGGCACGTACATCTGCCGAGGTGCCTACCGAATCCATCAGCGACATAGTCCATCTCCATCCAGCCAGGCCGATACGATACGATACAATACGCACACACGCGACATATTGCATACACCTCTCGTCCCGAGTTCCTCGAGGTTTCGCACCCCGGGATTCGATTCTGTACATGCCCCATCGACGAATTTAATACCTACGGATACTCCCTTTTCTTTTATCGGACTCGGAGCACGGATCACCACACAGGCCCGCGCCTCAACCGAACTCTCACAGCTGGGACGGTGTTATTACTCACAGTTCTCGAAGGCACCAAGGCAAGGCAAGCCAAGGCAAGGCAACCACTTGCAATACCTGGCCAAAAGAGAGGAGAGAAGGAGAGAGGCTCATTTGAGTGGGCTTTTGGAGGTTGTTCGTTTGCGTGTCGACCCTATCTTGCAGCCAATCGACCAGCACGGTACACTGCCCTTGTGGCTTGCGGTGGACGCACGCATAAACCGTCCATTCAAGGCCGCAAACGAAAGTTGGCTTCTCATTTCTTCTTCTTCTGTTGAATCCCTTCTCGGTTGGCCAAGCCGCACACATCACATCATTCACAGACGAAGACGCTCTTCGTCGCACGCGAACAAGCAGCCCAGAGAGAAACACTCTTATCCCCTTCCGCTTCCTCAGAAGGACCGATCTGCCCTTGGACCCAGGCACACAGCAAACGGCAACGAAGCACAGACAGCACTCGCTCCCTATCCATCGAGGCAGACGAGACACGACAAGAGAGGGGAGAGCAGAAAAGAGGCGAAAGACCCGTCTTCGACCTTGAGGCAGGGCGAAGGTAGCCAGCTATTATCTGGCCGACGGTTGAGGGCGCTTTGCTCTCTGTTGGGTAAGTGGGATTTCAGTCGAATACGCATCCATCCTTCTTCCCGTCTTTTTTTTTTTTTTGGTTTTTTTGTGCGTATTTGGCCTATTGGACCACGGGAGTATGGATGGATGAATTGTCATGTGTGTTTGACAGAGAAAAATGCCTGTCGTTCGCAATGTTTGTCCTCGTACTCTCTTTTTTTCCCCATTCTTTGCTTTTCCCTCCTTTCTTCATTTACACTTCTCCATCTCCTCCGTCTGTTCTGCCATTTCCCTTCGGCGGGTGGTCTTTTCCCCATCCCTCGCACGCATTGTGCATCACCGCCGCCACCTTTACTTTTACCTACTTGCTACCCCCCGGTCCCGCCTGGCACCTATCAATCAGGGCAGCCATCCATCATCCTCCCGCCCAGCGTCCGTCCACCCGCCTGGACCCATCCCCCTTCCGGGCAAGGTACGGATACCTACCCCCCAAGTTCCTCACCTCAACACCCCTTGGACGAGCTAGTTAGCTACCTGGCTGGGTGAAGGTACCTCTGCAAGAGAGAGAGAGAGAGAGCAAGGCCAAGGAAGTACCTTGGCCTGTCCCCCTCACCTCTCTTAGGCCACCTCGGGACCTTCTGTACTTTGGAGGTCGGCAGGCATGGGAAGTATTGTGCAGGTGCAGGCAGGTATGGGAAACCAGCTCAACCTCATCTTGCTCCATCTTGTCTGCTTCTTCCATGTCCAGCACCAGCAGTGCACCAGCGTCCCCGCCTCGGTTCCCCGTCCTGGGAAGCACTGGACACAGCTCCATGTCAGCTCCCCCCTTCAAACTGTTCCTCCCCCCATCCCCCTCCCGTCCCCTCCCCCTCGCGGGCCTGGAGTGCCTGCCCGGGTCTGGGTTCCCAGTAGTGTAGGGGACTGACCTCCTGGGTGTCTGCACTTCCATTCCCAACCTACGTTGAGGTACCTCGCACTAGGTACAAACAAGGTATCCGCGCGCCGCCTCCCTCTCCGCTCTACGCCTCCTGTTGCCTCCCCGCTCGTGTGTTTCTTGTGTCTCCCCACTCTGTGAGGTGCCTAGGTTATCCATCAGTCAGTGGCACACGCCATCACCTCGATGCTGCCTACCTGAGCAGGTAGGTAGGTATTCTGAGAGGAGAGGCAGCGGGTGGTGTTGGAGGTAGTGGCAGTGGTAGACTTGAGAGGACCTGAATGTATGTCTATCTCTCTTCTACCTACCTACCTACCTACCTACCTACCTACCTACCTACCTGCACTCGTACCTACGTACCTACCTTGCCCTAAGGAACATCACTCTGCCCTGCGTGCGGTGTCCTGCTGTACGTACCTCATCAACCCTGAATGATGGTGGAGGCGGGTTTGCAGTCCCTAGGTATCCGCTACAAGGCACGGATGCCTACCTACCCAGTACCTACGACCCAGGTATCCTGGGTACCTTACTTGTCTTCTTCCCTGGGCAAGAAGAAGGTATCCACCGGACGAGGACGAGTCTCGCTCCATATTGGATTGCGCAAAAAAAATCTCCTACAAAGTTATTAGCTGCCCGCTCCCGTCTTGTCTTTCGCCCCAGCTGGCAGCTGGCGCTCCATCCATCATCATCAACCTCTACGAGTACATAGTACGGACCTGACCTTACCTTACCTACCCTTTGCCTTACCTTAATCAGCCTTACCACGACGCTTTATTCTGGTCGTCGTCCTCCTCCTCCTTCCCATCTTCCTCCCTTCTTCTTGTCCATACCTATCCCTTTGGTCCCTCCCTCCTGTGCATATTCCGCCTCCCAACACATAACAACATACCTACATACCTTACTTAGTTTTTTGTTTCTTTCCACCAAGACGCCTGGCCTGCCTCGCCCACATTTTGCGAACCTTAGCTGCATCTCGGCCATATAATCGTCCCTCCGTCCCGTACGCACCATTCCCTCCCCTTGCCTCCTCCCTCGCGCTTGCTATTGCCATTCTGCTCTTTTCCCTCTCGTCTTGTCTTCTCCCTTCAGCCCGCCCCCAAAAGACGTCCTTCCCCCTTCCCACGCACCCTCTCCACCCCTGTGCTGCTTCGCGCTATAACACAACTTCCGCCCCCAGTTTGCCGTGGCCTGTGTGCATGTGCCTGGTCTTTTTGCTGACGCCGCAGTCTTCGCCTCTTTCAGTTCGCGCCATAGAGAATTCCTGGAGAACGTCACTGTCGCAAGAGGGGAGAAGAAAAATCACAAGCACTTGGTATATAATTCACCCGCGGACAAGCCACAAGAAAAGCTTGCACCCGCCTCGTAGGCAGCAAGCACGCCCACCCAACCCAAATTCGACCATCAGCCACTGAGAGCGATAAAAGAGGACCACAACCCTCGCAGGTCAACCCTACATAAACCACATCGTCCGTCGCCAAACCACCACCTGCGTCCACCCCCCCGAAGTCCTGCGCAAATCCGCTGCCACAAAGCTCCAGACCGCAAATACAAAATACCTACAGTACCTACAGTGAATACGACGTCCGGAGAAGAAAAACTCTCCCTTCTTTTTCCCCCATCCTCCGAGCATCGACTTCGAAAAGGCCGAGCCGCTCTGCTCGTCCTGCCTTGCACCTGCATTCGCATCTGCATTCCCACCAGATATTCCGCTCACGACCATGGCCGCTGCAGTAAGTCACTCTCCGTTTACTCCACGCGAGGTCCGATGGGGATGGACGGTCATGACCACCCCCGGTTGCGACGATGCGAGGGCGCGCGCGGTCGTGTGTCTCGAGACTGTGCCTGGCTAGCGCCATCATGGCACCTGGCTCGAGGTCGCCAACTCGGCGCTCGGAACTTCGCCTAGACCTGGCCAGCTTCCCCAAAAAGCTTGCCTTGCGCTTTCCATCCCCATTCCCGCGCCTCTCGTCTAGCTCTTCCCTACCCATGGCTGCCACATCGCTAACCTGCCACGTCCTCCAGGGCCGCCCAGGTCTCTACCAGAGCTACCAGACAATGCCGAACGGACGAGACGAGAACGCAGCCCCCGCTGTCCCCTCCAACTACGCCTCCAACTTGTATGACCAGAACATTTGGCCCTCGTCGTTTACCACCGCGGGCAAGAGAGAACCCGTAAACGCTAGAGGTACGGTGCCCGCACTGCCATTGGCGTCGTGGTGTTCAACAGCTAACAATCCGCCAGGAGGCACCGAAGACGCATACACGACCCAGCCCTCGGGCTCTGGAGCGCTCGCCGCGAACTCGGAGGCCGACACGTGGAACAACCAGAGCCCTTGGAACCCCGATGGCACCCAGACCCGCTCCGGCTCCGGAAACACCTCGCCGAACCGCACGCGCGACAGCCTGCACAATGCCTCGTCCTACTACTTCAACGGCGGTCGGCCCAAGTCATACCTGGATGAAGACAAGGAGAGTGGTGGCTACGGAACCGGCTTCAATGGCGCCTTTGGCCCGACGTACGCCAGACACGAGAAGCGCGGATCGAAAGACCCTGCCTTCATGAACCTCGGCGTCGTCGGCGCTCCCTCGAGAGACGGCAGCATTCCTCCCTCGCGCCAGTCTGACGAGAACCCCTCGCCTCCCTCCTACCGAGACACCTTCACTGGCTACGGTCACACTCCCAGCAACTCGGTAGCCTCGACCCGCCCTATTGGCCCTTCCCACTCGTCATCTTTCCCTTCGCAACCCTCCAACAGCCGCGCCTTGTTGGCGAACAGCAGACAGATGGACGACTCCGACCTGGCTGTTCAGTTCAAGAAGTCCCTGGCCCTCGACGAGGGGTCTGGCCTCGCTAAGACGATTGCCGGTGGTGCGCCCGGCTTCCAATTCAACCCTGGATCCCAGCCATGGAGAGGAGACGTCAACGGTGCCAACGGCGCATTCTCCATCGGCGGAGACTCCTACGCCGACTCCATGCCTTTGCATTTCCCGGTCAAGCGTGCTTCCAACAGCATCTCCGGTGGACCTGGCGCGTATCGTGCCGTCACGAGCCCCAAGTCATTCGCGCCTCAGTCGACTGAGATGTGGGCCAGGCCTCCCTCCCGCGACCTGAGAATGGTTCAGGATGGCGATCGCCGTACCCCTGTCCCACCTTTCATGTCAACCCAGGCTCCCACTTTCTACCCGCACTATTACGGCGCCAACTTCCCCGGAGCTTATCCCCAGATGTACGACCCTTACCAGAGACCAGCGCTTCCCATTTCCGGCTATGGACTGCAACTTGCTCCATATCAGACGCAGGGGGCGATGCCCGTCCGTCCCGGCAAGGATCAGGATCCGGGTAAGGGCGTGCGCAGCGCGCTGTTGGAGGACTTCCGGACGAGCTCCAAGTCAAACAAGCGTTACGAACTCAGGGACATCTACAACTACGTCGTCGAGTTCAGCGGCGACCAGCACGGCTCGAGATTCATCCAGCAAAAGCTGGAGACGGCGAACAGCGACGAGAAGGACCAGGTTTTCCGTGAGATTGAGCCGAATGCGATTCAGCTGATGAAGGATGTGTTCGGCAACTACGTCATTCAGAAGTTCTTCGAGCACGGCAACCAGGTCCAGAAGAAGATGTTGGCTTCGCAAATGAAGGGGAAAGTCGTTGACCTTTCGATGCAGATGTACGCTTGCAGAGTCGTTCAGAAGGTATGTTTTCCCAAAAACCGGGTTTCTGACGTCGGCTAACGGTCCCAGGCCCTGGAACACGTTCTCGTTGAGCAGCAGGCAGAGCTGGTCAAGGAGCTCCAACCTGATATTCTCAAAGTCGTGAAGGATCAGAACGGCAACCACGTCATCCAAAAAATCATTGAGCTGGTTCCCCGCCATCACATTGACTTCATCATGGATTGTTTCCGTGGCCAGGTCAGCGTGCTCGCATCCCACATGTATGCTTGCCGCGTCATCCAACGAATGCTTGAATACGGCACGGAGCAGGACAAGGAGTGCATCATGGCTGAGCTGCACAACTCGACGCAAAATTTGATCACCGATCAATACGGCAACTACGTCGTTCAGCACATCATCGAGCACGGCAAGCCCGAGGATCGTTCGAGGGTCATCCAGCTTGTCACCGCCCAGCTCTTCACCTTGTCCAAGCACAAGTTCGCATCCAACGTGGTCGAGAAGTGCATCGAGCGCGGCACTGCGGAAGAACGCACGGGACTTGTCGAGCAAGTAACTTCCCAGAGCGAGGACGGGCCCAGCTCGCTTCAGCTCGTGATGAAAGACCAGTACGGCAACTACGTGATTCAGAAGCTTTTGCATGAGCTTAAAGGCGAGGAGCGCATGGCCTTTGTCGAGGAGTTGAAGCCGCAGTTCGCCATTTTGCGCAAGTCCAGCAACAGCCGTCAAGTCGCCGCTATCGACCGCCTCATGAGCGCCGCCGAAAAGCCCGGTGGCTCCCAGGCCGACAACAACTCCGCGGCGCCTACTCCAGTCCTCACGATGGAGCCCAACAGCCCCCAGAGCAGCAGTCCCCCCAGCACGAACGCCAGCGCCATCGGCGAGGTTGCCGATGACGACAACAAGTCGGCAGTACCCGGAGGCGTGAGCCTCAACGTGCAGGTGGAGGAAGCCTAGAGGTAGGCTTCGGCATACGCGTCTTTTGCCACGGAGTCTTGCTCTTTTTTCGAGGGGTCATGAACATGCCTTATGACACGACACTGGCTCGACGACCTCTGCCGTGGGTAATTCATCTTTCATCGTCAAACGCCGGATCACATACGATCAGAACATTCATCTCGTCATTAATATCTTGTCTACAACATACAACGGATTATGCAGAAAACTCGACACCCACCATCACATACACGGCTGGCATGGTCGCAACGGTAGAAAAATTGTCTGGGCACTCGCCGGGAATGGGTTAAAAAAACGGATTGGACATGCTCTCGGTACTTCTTCATGGTCTTTTGCTCCTTTGGTTTACCGTCCGGTCACATTTGTTGTTCTCTTGCCATGCCGATGACCCGTTTCGGTCTACTTTTTTCTCCTCTCTTGGGTTACGAATGGATGGAAAGGCGGCGCGCGGGGTGTCCATGGTCAACGAAACGGTTGGGAGACGCAGCATCAAAACATTTTTTGGTCGCCTTGGGCGAGCCGGCGAAAACTAGGAGTGTTGAGGTTAGGTGGTTTGCTTACAAAGGGTTTGATGGCGGGGTTGTTCGGCTCATCCAAGGCATTTTGGGGAAACGAGCGCTTCATCGTGGCCGCCGGCTCAGCAGCCGCCATGATATTTGTCTTCTTGTATTCTATTGGATTTCAGTGTCTATGCGATACCAGTATTGTTAGTGCAGCGGGTAGACATGTCAATAGACGGCCAGAAAACGCGCAAAATGACTGGTTCTTCAGCTGGCTTTTGATCATTTTCCACGGTCTTGGTGTGGCATTTGAGGGAGAGTTGGCGGTGTTGCTTGGTACATGTTGTTCGTACAGTAGAAATCGAAATTGGTTTCCAGGTCTGCAGACAGAAAATCTTCTGCGCACAGGCATTTGTGGATCCCACTTGCTGACGGGGTACTTGATGACACCCAGACAGTACATTCCCTGATGACTTCCGCATCCAACGCCAGAAACTGCTTTTACACTGTGCCTCTTGCTTGGACCCCTGGTGCACCATCAAAAGAGCCAACTTCGTCTGAACATATGCAGTCTCACACATATGACACCTGCTTATGCCCACTTCATTGCATGTACAACCTGACGCACTGCTGACACGAAAACTAGGCCTCTAACCAGACATTGGGTCATGTTATCAGACATTCTGGTTTATGTCAGCGGATAGGTTAGACCAGTTTATTATTGATGTTGGTCACGCTATAGGAGATGATTTCTTTGGGCTGGAAGGACTTTTCGACGAATTGCAGAATTAAGAGTAATAGTATGAAATCACGTTATTATACTGTAGACGTTGTCAGAAGTCGACTTTTGTCCTCAGCATATTTTCCCCTGTGATCTAGAACATATGCTCACTAATTTCGGCGTAAGAGAGTGGGCATTCTGTTACAGGGTGTATGCATATAAAGTGTAACCCTTATAGGGTAGCTCGGCTAATTACCTCTTTACCCAGTGCCTCGGCATTCCCACATGCGGCCTCATCGAGGGCCGGAAATCAGCATTGATTACCGCACGGAAAGCATTCTATTACCACCAACGTGATGTTAGTCAAGGTGGTTGTCATGGCCGAAAAGCCATTGTTCGCTGCTCATGTAGTCGAAGTCTGTCAAACGGGGTGGTAGGCCCACGCGACGCCGAGGGCGCTTAGTCATATCGCTCTGTAGCCGAAAAGGAGCCGGAGCAGCGCACGGGCCTTAGGCCGAAAAAGAAGCACAATACACATCACGAATTGGCCCCTACAGAATGCCCATACACGAATATTACGACAAAGTCGTTCTTTTCGCACAGAAGTACCCAGGCAGCCTAGCTATGTACCTGATAAGCGCCAAGGCCATATGGTCTGTGCTCAAGGAAGATCCCGGACTTTGTACAAGCAGACACCGGATTTGCAAGTCTCTGTACAGTCTCGCACTTCTTACACCTGCTTATACCCACTTCATTGCATATACAACATGCATTACAGGTCTGTATCCATTCGTTGCTTACCCCCCTCCCCTTCCAGAAGTAGTCCTCCAAACTGGCTGTAAGCCTGAATTCGCTTACGGGCTCACGATCCATGCAACTGTGAGGACCAGCCCTCAGAGCGATCAGTACCAACAGCCGCAGCCCTGAGGCTCAGGTTGTGGCGCCACGACAGCAAGCCACAAGGAGGCTGGGCGAGGACTCGGCGTGACCTCCACCGACCCC
>WIGO01000325.1:0-42593 GCA_014235945.1 Colletotrichum plurivorum
GACGCGGTAGGGGCTGTGTACTGTAGAGTAGGTAGTCTGAGCCTGCGGCTCTCCACGCCACATACCCTTCGGGAGGTGTGCGGCAAGGGCGAGGTCCTTTGCCGCCATGGCGTTAAATACAACAACAACAACAACGATTACGACTTGCCCATGCTGGTCGGAAAGAGGAAAGGGTGGAGGGCGCTGAAGGCCTACCTCTTCGCCCAAGGCTACGGTACCACGGCGTCCCGTTTGGCTTGCATGTGGTAGGGTGGCGTCGAGCTGAGTGCAGACGAGCCACATTGACGCAGATACGGGCAGCCAGTCCTTTTAGATTGACCAATCCCTCGGTTAATTTTCAATCCCGCTCATCTCGGTGTATCCTTGGCGTTCAGCATCTCTGTGATGGTGCGGTCGAACGTCGGGGGCTATGTCGGCTGCTGCGACCAACAATAACCGTGTTTTCGGGCAACCTGGTGTACGGGTCTCTGGATATGGTACGACTGGAAATGACCATCTACCTAGTTTGTGTCACCGTTGGAACCGGGGTGGCAGTGGGTTAGAGGCAGGCTGAGCCTTGGCTGTTGGGGGTGTAAGCAAACTTGCATGTTGGTGCGTCTTGTTGGTGATGGAAAATGGCGGGATAAGTGCACCTGAAGAAGGATCAAATCAGCACTTTTGACAGGGAGATGGTGAGCATGGGTACGAGCAAGATTATTGGGGAGCACAGAGAGGCACAGGCATACCCAACCCCGACCTGTTCTCTTCTTCTCCTCCACCCTTCTCCTTTCTCCTCTCCATCTCTTCCTCCCTTCGGTTTGTTTTCGGGGCCAACTCGAGAACTCGGGCCATTCTTAATCTGTACGTGATTACGGGTTTGCAGCGTTGCCAGCTCGTGGCATTGGCGTACAATGCTTCCAATGCTGCCTACGATTCTCTTTTCCTTGATCTCGGTCGCCACGGGACAGGCGGACTGGAACCAATGCTACTACGACAAAGATGCCGTCGCTCCCCCAGATCTTCTTCCGTGTCTGAACGAAACCGCTGCAGGCTCCAACCGGGCCAGTTGGTGCTGCTTTGCTGGCGACACCTGCCTAGATAGGGCTTGCTTCAACTACACAACCGGAAACGTCTATCAGTACGGCTGCAACGACCCGACGTACCAGGACGAGAACTGCCCCAAGAAATGTCGCCTGGACTTAGGTAAGCTGGTCATCGTTAACCAGAGGCGTTCCGATGGTTTTTGACTGCTGCGGGTAGGGAAATCACCATGGGTTGGTCTTGTTCAATGTGACGACGACGACAACGATAGCCCGGACCGGTACTGGGCTTGTAATCACCCCGATACATGTGGCAAGAACTGCCCAGCCGACGACTCAAACACCGTCCAAGCCACGCAGTCCGTCTGGCCTTTCACGATACAACGCCTTCCACCCCTGGATAATCGCTGCAAAGACATGGGCGCCTCTCCTCTAGCCATGTATGCGCCCAGTAAGATCCCAGACAGGGGCAGCGTGCCCACCACGGCCACCAATACGGAGGGAAAGCCGGAGGCCACAAGAATCCCGACCCGGGTATCGGGTGCTGGTAGCTCAGGCACCGCCACCGCGACGAGCGAGCCAGAGGAAGATGGGCCGGCATTGGGAGCAGGCGCCATCGCAGGAATTGCTGTTGGATCTACTGTCGGTACTCTTGCCGTCCTTGCGGCCATCTTTTTCATGTGGCGCCGCCGTCGCCGGCCCAAGCTGCATCCTCAGCAGGATGGGTCAAGTCAGCTGCCGCCCACAACTCAACCGCCAGGAACGACTTCGCCGGCACCATACCACTACGACAAGCAAAACATAATGTACCCGAACTCGCCGTCGACCAACTCCGACGGAGCGGGCATCCAGCGGCCAGTCTCCGACATGAGTATGAGCACCGCATCTCCCGGTCCCGTGGGATCGCCGAGACCCCACGGTTCACCCTACTATCATCAAGGCGCATACAGCAGTCAAGGTGGCTATCAGCCTCAGGGCCCTTACGGAACACACTCGGAGCTATCGGACGGTTCACGAATCATGTATGAGATGCCTGCCATTAATGAAAGAACAGAGAGGTCTGAGATGCCGTAATTGGGGCACTTCAGACAGGAGAGTAGACTGGTCTAAACCAAAAGCTCAGAGATCAGGTAGCGTGCTCCCTCGCAGATAATTTACAGATTTCTTCGTGGGTGGTGGTCACGACTTGATTCTTGGACATTTTCCAGGATTTCTACTATTCCATCCATTTGCTGCGTTACTCTACGAATGTTATTCGCACAAAACACAGTTTTCTGAACAGTCGAGATCATGAATTATGTTGTGGTAGGGTATCCATAGGTGAGTTTTGTTTCTCCTCCCTCTGTGCATATGAGCAACTCGAAACAATGTGATGTGTCTGTAGGTCCCAAACAACCTCAAGTCTAGTGAAAAGATTTGGTGGAGTTGAACCCCTCGGAGTATTCTTCCAGCGCACCGCGCCAAACCTTTCTTTGTTGGAACCTTGCACAAACGTCACTGATATCTCTTCCGCGCATGTTGCTTCTGGAAGACCAGCCGCAATCCCAAAGATAGTTGTAGCAGATCGAAGATGCTGTTTCTCCAATGCTGCGTTGCCATAGCATGCCTACATTCCATGCCGCAAAGGTCAGTGATATGCGATTGAGCGTTAAAAGAACTCATGCTCACCTCTTCCGAAGCAATGGCCAGCAGTTTGATGATCTTCAACGAGGGATCAGCCGGTGCTTCGCCATTGCTGAGCTGTCGCACGCTTTCATCCTTATAATGAAGTGCCTTAGCCGTAAATCGTTCCTTCCAGTCAGGCATGCATTCAGCCATGTACCGGCAAGCAACCAGCAGGGTGTTGGCCAGCATCCCCTTGTCGTACTTGGCAGTTGTAACATAGGACGAAGTTATGGTGTGCCAGAACTTGTTCTCGTCGTTGACATCGACGACATCGAGAGTCGGCACAAAGAAAACGTTTTTTAGTGCGGCGTGCTTCAAGACTGGAGGCTTTGGGGTTAGACGCCGGTGCGTAAATGCGTATGCCATCCCGCCACGGTCACTTACAAACCTTGATAAGTTTGTCTTCATTGGGTGCCAATGGGGTAACGAAAGTATCGAAGGGATCTATGCTGTCTTGCCGTGGTTGAGGTCGGATTTGGATCTGGTGCGTGTGGTAGGAATGGTGGTTGCGTTGGTATTGTGTGACTCGCTGGCGGCGAGCAGTCGGATTCTTGGCGGCATGAGAGCGCACCTGTTGGTTTCTGGGCTTCTTGATTTGGCTGATATGCGTGACCGGCGCCACAAACAAGAATTCCGTTCCGTCTTCTGCGGCCCCGGAGCCCTTCCCCGCCCGCAGCATGGCGTCGATGTATGCAGAGGGTCGAGAGGAGACGTAGACGGGCGGGACGGGACGGGACGCGGCGGAACGAGAACGGATCGCGGCCGGAAACCGCGGTGGTTCGATCGATGCGATTGGATTCGTCTCAGGCAGGAGTAAAGGAGATAATAATCCCCACAACTGTCAGAGCGACGATGAATGTGGTTGGTGGCGGCTGCGGCGCGGTCAGACCTATTGCCCGTTTGAGAGTCTCGTTTGTGTTGGCTGTGTGCAGCACGAGAAATAAAAAATAAAAATCAAGATCGATGGTGGGTTAGATTCTGAGGAGGGGCAATGCCGCATTTGTTGTCCAGCAGAAGGTCTGTTCAACAGCCAATCAGGGGATTTGGATGCTAGTTGATCCGACATGATTACCCGGGAGGGTGATGCCGCGCCAAACAAGCATTGTAATCTGTGGATTACGGGCGCTGTGCATGACTCGTCAGACCCTTGTGAACCCTGTTCGATTTCACGTCAGCAGTTTCGCTGACGGAAAGCGTGGACGAGGTGCCTAGGTTGCCACCCGGGAGTTCACCGAACTGTGGCACGGATTCCACGTCGCACTCGGTTAACTGCCGAAGCCCTGAGTCCAATTTAGAACCTCGGCACATCACATGCCGCCAGAACGCTGTCAGGAAGCAGAGAAGGTGATGGGGCAACATTGGAGGTTTTGGACTGTTCAGTACCATTCGTCAGCTGAGGGTCTATAAACTAGTGGATTGGCAATTCGTTCGAAACATAGTAGACACTGATGCTGATAGAGTTAAATTTTATCGACGCTGAATCTAGGTAGCTACAGAAGTTCAAGTTCATCCGGTTTTTGATACGTTAGGTAGTTGGGACAGGGAGCTGAAACCGTGACATAACTGTTAACTGCGGTCTGCCTCAGGAAGCTACACATAAAATAGAGGGTGAGTTAAGTCTTGATCTTTTGCCTCCCTTATTCCTTGGGTATGGAAAGATATCCCGTTAACTAATAGTACTTCGTGAGCAAGTCATTCCTGTTACTTTTTCACGCTGATGTCGCTATTCCGCACGCGACCTCTTCCTCCGGCTAGAAGCCGCGCCAACCATGTCTTCCTACCTCGAAATTGTTACTACCTGCTCGGACTACTTCACAAGCCGTAAATGCGTCATGGCTTGAATAGGAGTAGCGAAGATCTAAGCTTTCTAACTCGTAGTTATTGGTGCGAGTATAGATTAAACAGCCCTCGCGACGCAGTCAGTCTGTGTAGCTCCTTCCTCTGTGCACTGAACTTTCCCGGTGATATTCAGTCCAGAATGAAAACCACGTCTGCGCATATCTTCCCACTCGCTTGCCTGCATGCCTCTGTTTTTCTTCCCAGGAATACGACCTTTTGTGCCGCTTACCCGTTCAAACCCCGCATTCTGCACATATTCGGCCAAACTATCTGGAGAAGCTTCATCCGGGACGTCACGCGGTGATCTCGAGTTGCATTGGACAAAGAGTGTGCAAGCAGGGTTGCAATACCAAAGTTGACGCGCCAGTAGTTATTGGAGAAAATACTTGGCGTCTCAGAGCTGTGCGCCACCCTCAATTGCTTGGGCGAAGGATTGGTCTGATGAGTGATACTTGAGTTGGTGTTTCCAGCCATGATAGGACTCAACCGACTACTTACGAGTATTTAAAAACCCTCGATCTACCATGTTGTCGACGGGGAAACCAGACAACCCGCTCCCGCATACTCTCACTTTCCAGCTATTCGTCCCAGAAATTTGCCATGTTCTTCAACTCTTTGAAGCCGCGCTGTGTGTTGGCCGCTGTTCTTTTTGGATCAAGCTTTTTGGTTGCGGCTGGGCCCTGCGACATCTACTCCTCGGGTGGCACACCCTGCGTTGCTGCCCACAGTACCACCCGTGCTTTGTACGACGGATACAGTGGCTCCTTGTACCAGGTGAAGCGCGGCTCGGATGGTGCTACAACAAATATTTCGCCTCTGTCCGCTGGCGGAGTGTCCAACGCCGCTGCTCAAGACCGCTTCTGCGCCGGCACTACCTGTCTTATCACCGTCATTTACGACCAGTCCGGCCGTGGTAACCATCTGACTCAAGCTCCCCCTGGCGGCTTCCGCGGCCCAGAAGCAAACGGCTACGATAATCTTGCCAGCGCCATCGGAGCGCCAGTCACTCTGAACGGCCAAAGAGCGTACGGAGTCTTCATTTCGCCCGGCACGGGCTACCGCAACAATGCCGTGACCGGGACCGCGATAGGGGATCAGGCGGAGGGCATGTACGCGGTGTTGGACGGGACTCATTACAACGGTGGCTGCTGCTTCGACTACGGCAACGCCGAGACCAGTAGCCGCGACACGGGCAACGGCCACATGGAGGCCATTTACTTTGGCGATAACTCCGTTTGGGGCACCGGCGCCGGAAGCGGCCCGTGGATCATGGCTGATCTTGAGAACGGCCTGTTCTCCGGTATCAGTCTTACCAGTAACGCTGGTGACCCATCCGTTTCCCACAGATTCCTCACTGCAATTGTCAAGGGAGAACCGAATCTCTGGGCAATCCGCGGGGGGAACGCGGCGTCTGGCTCGTTGTCAACGTTCTACAGCGGCATACGCCCCAACAAGGCAGGATACAATCCGATGAGCAAAGAGGGTGCTGTAATTCTTGGCATCGGCGGTGACAATAGCGTCGGGGCTCAAGGGACGTTCTACGAGGGCGTTATGACTTCCGGATATCCCTCTGAGTCTACGGAAAACGCAGTTCAAACGAACATCGTGGCGGCCGGGTACGCCATCACCTCGTTGAATAGCGGCACGACTCTGAACGTGGGTTCTTCAATCTCTCTGCGAGCCACCA
The DNA here is from genome assembly GCA_014235945.1 of Colletotrichum plurivorum. Lineage (NCBI taxonomy): Eukaryota > Fungi > Ascomycota > Sordariomycetes > Glomerellales > Glomerellaceae > Colletotrichum > Colletotrichum plurivorum. Next base: position 6,211 of record WIGO01000325.1, read on the forward strand.
CATCCTGCTGCACGACTCGTTATCTTGCACACACAGGCTCGACGGTTAACACACAAGTGGTCTCTTCGTCTAGCACCAGCGTCCTCAAGCAGCAGGCCAGCTGGACAGTCCGCACTGGCCTTGGAAACTCTGGGTGTTTCTCTTTCGAGTCCAAGGATACTCCCGGAAGCTACCTACGACACTACAACTTCGCGTTGGTGGTCAGTACCAACGACGGAAGCAAACAGTTCCAAGAGGATGCCACGTTTTGCTCGCAGGCAGGGCTTAGCGGCCAAGGCAGTTCTATTCGTGCTTGGGGGTACCCCACGCGTTATTTTCGTCACTACGACAATGTCGGTTATGTCTCAAGCAATGGTGGGGTTCATACATTTGACGCGACTGGTTCTTTCAACGATGATGTGAGCTGGATTGTCAGCGCCGGGCTTGCGTGATCCGGCCAGGGGAACTATGTAGCTCCCATCTAACTATAGCTTTGGTGGACTATTCACTGTTTAAAGCCAGATATTCTATCAATACCATATGCAGTCTCTTCGGCCTATGTACCTAGAGTCCGCCAGCTTTGATGATGTCTGCTGCGTGCTCTGCCACGGCATAAACCGTTGCTTGTGTATGAGCTGCAGGCAAAACAGGCATGACACTTGCATCGACAACCCAAAGCCCTTCGACTCCGTAAACCCTCAGATTTCTATCAACGACGCCGCCCCATTCGCGTGGCATCATAGCCGCTGTTCCTACGGGGTGATCGAAGCTTGAAGACAACCACTCGCGCCGCATGACCTCCTGTATTTCTGAATCGCTCGTTGCTCCGACCCCCGGCAGGACTTCGACAGCCACCAGTGATCTCACGCTAGGTGCTGACATGAACTGTCGGGCCTTTGCCACTGCACGGCTGAGAATGACTGCATCAATAGGATGAGAGAGTGTGTTGAAGTCGACAAGCGGTGCGATGGATGGATCGGGATTCGTGGTGTTGATAGTAATTTTGCCCCGCGAGAGGGGTTTCTGAAGGGACACTGGAATATTCTGAGCACCGCCAAAGGTGAACTCTACTACTCCTGCTCTTGGGTTCAGAAACTGATCTGTAAGAACGGACAACTGCCTTTTGTAGCCAGCGAGAAGTTCTGGGCTTTGGCTGTAAATATGTGGGAGGTGTTGGAGAGGATCTTGTGAGGCGAGCGGAGAGGCAAGGGCTTTATAATTGTCATCGAGTTCTTGTAGTGACGTAAACACTACTTTGTTTCCCCAGGAATGGGTGTGTGGTCCTGTTTTTGCGGCTCGGTATTCAGCCCACGATTTGTTGTAAAACGCATCGTTGGTCATTAGTGTAGGGTTGACGGCGGAGTTATTGGTAACTGCGGCAGGTAAATATAACGCTCTCTCGATCTTAATCTCGACAATTGAACTTACAGTTATACACCATGAAGACAGCCGGGTGGTCCTGGAAGTTAGCCCCTACACCAGGGGAATCAACGATGATCTCGATCCCAAGTCCGCCTAGGAGTTCGCGTGGGCCAATTCCCGATAGTTGGAGAATCCTCGGCGTATTCACAGCTCCCGCGGCCAGGACCACGTTGTTGGAACGAACAAATCGCCTCTTGGAACCTTCCCGACTGAAAATTTCGATACCGGCAGTACAATTCCCTTCAAAGTTGACTCTGCCGCCGTAATGCCGTACGATCAGGTGCAAGTTCTTCCGTTTGCTCACCGGCTTGAAGTATGCCGTCTCAGCAGAGGATCTCGTTGCGTTCTTGCCGCCAGAGTTCTGAGGTAGCCAGGCGATGCCTACGTTGTCGCCTGCCGCCCCGTCTCTCAACTTGGGGACTTTGATATCTTCGGACCACGCCTGCGCCTGAAGGTCTGGAAGTGTCAGTTTCCCGCATAGAAGAGGGTCAGTTCTTGGGCATACCGGCTGCCGGCCACTGCCAGGACGGAAACCCGACCTTGACAGGTCCGTCGCCATAGGCATCAGGACTCCATTCGTAGCCGTACTTCTCAACGTATTCCGCAGCGGGCGCTTCAAATGATGAAGACCTACGAAAGTACTTCAAGAAGGTCTTCCATCCCCACCCTGGATTCCCGAGGGCCTCCCAAGCGTCGCAGTCTGCAGCGGAGCCCCGATCCCAAGCCATTCCGTTGACGCTGGAACTCCCGCCAACGGTGGCGCCCAATCGCAGCCGCGAGCTCCGGTTCCCAAGATGAGCCTGTGGAACAGATGTGATATTATAGAGACGGGCCGATTGGTCGTATGTGGTGAAGAAAGGCACGGTAACATTGATGTTATTTGGATAGTCACCGTACTCGACTACCAGAACAGTTTCTAGGTTTGAATCAGTAAGGGGACCCATCAAAGTGCACTGGGATCTTACTTTCGGCATTTTCGCTGAGTCTGTTGGCTAATACAAGCCCGCTTGTGCCCCCGCCGACAATGATGTAGTCATATGTCTCTGCAACGGCATCGAGGTGTCTTCTAGCCGCATGACTGCCTGAGACTAGATGTTCGAAGGCGGCGAAAGCCAGGAACAGCCTCACGGCTGCAAAGGTGATTTCGTAGCGCATAACCAGTGTTCTGGAGTAAAGGTATGCGGTATGCTCGTGGGGTCTGAGGATGAACTGATTGCTGGGATCTGGAGTGTTTGTATCTGCATATTAGCCTTTATATCTCCGTAACCCCGCTTTCTGTCCCAGCCGTGGCGGGAAACATCTTCGGATACTTCGTCGACCCATTGTGTGCCCCCCTGCCTCGTAGGCGTAATGTATCTGCATGCATGCAACCTTGGTCAGGGTGACATTATTGGACAAAAAACAGACGCCGAGGAACTTGATGTATTGTCGGCCGAAAACAGATGCCGGTGAGGCGACTTGCTGGTTTTTTTTTTGGAATAGATACAAAATCGCAAGTGCTGGGTTATGCTGGCAGTGACCCCGCGATCCAGATTTCTCGGGATGCAATTGGGTAAACCCAAAAGTCCCTATGTGATGCGGGTGAACCGAAGGAACCTTGTTGTCGGCCGTCGTAACCGAAAGACGTTTCTCACTCAGATTTGCCACAGCTAACCGTTGAAGATCGGGTAAGGTTACAGCCACGGGTCTGAGCATTGAGCGAAGGATTATTTTGTTCGTCATTGGACGCGTATTTAATGACATCTTCAATTTATTGATCAATCGCACTCTAGAGGCTCGCCTTCGTTACTAGTTAAGGAAAAGGATATGTGAAGACGCTATTCAGAGGTGTAGATTTCGACGAAACCCGAGTCCCAGCTTCTTAAAGGAAGCTTACAGAACAACGGAAAGTTGTAACCGCCCAAACAGAAACAAAGAGAAAAATCCTTCATGGAAACGAATCCATAATGTCCTGACCATTCATCACAAACTCCTTTGTGTGCTTGTCTCCTTTGATGACGAGGGGCTCGTTATAGAATCTGTCCAGGCCCCAACGGATGGTATCCGGATAGATGTATGTATCGAAGAATTCCTCGGGCTGGTCCATGGTACGGGCATAGACGACCACCGATGACATAGTGGAAATGAGGTTGCCTTGAAAGTAACGACCCTTGACGAGTACAGGGTACTCCACGATCGCCTTCTGGTCGAAGGGGAGGTGCTCGATCAGTTCCAGCATGTCAGGTCGGTCTGCGAATAGCATCCATTTGTCAGTGACGTTGTACTCGGGACCCATCACATCTCGGAACTTCTGAATGACGGCGGGGTCGCCACCGCTAACGTAGACCGTCGTCACCGGCTCTTCAGCCTCGGCATTCGTCTTGCGAACCTCGGCGGCGTGCATTTCCATCTGTCTCTCGGGTGTGCCCCAGTAGGTTGGCCAGTCGTATTCGGCGCGGAGATGGATGCCAATGTAGTTTCCACCATTCAGCCCCTCTGATTTGAACAGCTCTTCCCCCACTGCGAGTATTGTGCGGTTGAACGGAAGTGTGCGAAACAGTGACTTGCGGAGTGTTTTCATTTCCCCTGACAGGCGGTAGCTCCAGGCGATGTGGCTGTCGTGATAGCGCAGGAGTAACGGATTCTCCGGTGTAACATCGGCCAGTGAGATCTGGTTATCTTCAAGGGTTTGGTTCACGGCCATTCGCCAAGTCTGGTTGAAGTGCGGTTTCTCCTTATAATGCCGTGGCAGGACCTCGATATCGCGGGTTATCCCCTCCGGCTGTTCCTGGCACGAGCTGATTTGGAACCGAGGGCACCGCTCGGCCATTTTCTCTTTCAGCATCTCGATATCCCACCATACGTCTGGGCAGATGGCATCGGTATCGGTTGAGGCCCAGTTGGCCTCCGGTCGTTGCGTCTGTTCCATGTCAGCCAATGTTCCCTTTGTTGCTCGGTCGTGCTCCCGCCCGAGGGAATCCGTCTTCGTACCACATAAGGAAACATCACTCCTGCCCCTATATCGATGGCCAGCCGCATACAGATTTGCAGGCGATTTCGCGCGTTGTTTAATCCGCCGCAGATGGACTTCTTGTTTGGACCGCACTCGCTGTGGCAGTTGAGCCAAAGGCCGTCCACCCACTGAGTCGTATTGCAGGTCTCCATGAGGGCGAGATCGGCAGCGTCGTATTTGGATCCGAATTTTGCGGCCAAGTCGGCTCCATTGTCCTCTGGTCCTAAGATTCGCCGGTCGGATATCGAGAGGGCAAACACCCAAATGAGTATCAGGACGAAAGCTGCCACTGCCACCCCGTTGACCTTGTCTCGAATCTTCGAGAAGAACGTCTTCTCCCTCTTCCACTGCGGCATAGGATCCATCATGGCGATCTGAGAGGGAAAATTTGGAATGTGGTTGTCGAGTGCAGAGAGCGGATATGACCGGACCCGAAAGGGGGGAAGGTTTCCAGTTTGGACTACTCGTGCTGTCTTCCCCGTTTTATTGCGGTGCTCCGTCCTTTGGAAAGTCAGAGTCTCGTTTGGCAAGTAAAAAGTGGATTTTGTCTCCCCCTGAAGACTTCGATTTGGCCCAGGTATGGAACTTGTTGAGGCGTGCTCTGAGGAACGAAGGGGGTCTTGATGTGAAGGTGGGGCGGAATGAAGGGCGCACTTGGGAACGAAGGGCTGCCGCCAAGTAACAATCCCGGCCCAAGCTGAGGGAAGGCCGCGAAGTCATGTGAAAATCCTCGACGGCGCTCTTGGGGGAGACATTTGTTCATTGGGGTTGACGGACGTGTGTCACAGTGGGATACCGCATTCGGGGGAGAGCTCCGAACGCAACCATCTTGGTCTGGCGATGCTGCTTTTGTGGCGCAAAAGCTGTTCTCATCCAGGCCTAGCTCTTGGGTCCAAACGCTTATGATAAAGTAGATTTTCACTGCGCTTCAAGGCCTGGATTTCACAGCTGAATGTCGATTTCGGGGAAGGGGGCTAATTCCAGCCAGCCAATTGCGGAAACATGTCTCAATGCTTCAGCCTTCGACTTCCTCTTAGTATAGACACGTTATTGCGCTAGCACTGATGGATACTTCGGACTCTCGAGGCTGATTCACCATATTTTGTAAGGTTGTATTGTCAGTCTGTGTTGTCGGCAGGGAGCGACATCTTACTGCCCGTAATGGTGTTCAATAGTCGGGTGGGATCTTGATTCCGACAATGAAGCCGTATCTACTGTACCCATAACAATCTTAATCGTTCATCATGAATCAACTGTCTCACGTCAAGTCGACGCTATTTTTTAGAATAATAAGAGAGATTGGAGCGCTTGTTATTATATTCATCAGTGGCGGCCTACGTAAAAGGCCTACTTAATAACCCTTCAACATCATAGAGCGGCCTTGCAACTATCGCACAAGAGGGAACGGCTATAGTGCGTCAATCCTTCGCAGTTCGGGCCCATGTATGTGGCCCAGACCGAGCGCCATGGCCGGACCCTGAGGTATCGCATCAAAGCTTCAGTATCGGGTCTCGAAACAGGGATGAGATTACCACCAAATCGCAGAGCGCGACGCGAAGTTCAAGCAGAATGGTCCTTCCACGTCTTACTTCGTTAACTGGAAACATATGGAATATGGCAAAGCAGACTGGGAAATTCAACTACACCTTCGATTGCAAGCATCCAAGTGATAATATAACCCGGTAAGTAGCCCCCTCTTTTCGACCTGACATCTAATAACCTGGGGTTCGTTTCACGACACAGAGGCATGCACCGCCATATGCAGCTTCTATTTGATGCTTTGTGTTCACCAGCAAAATTAGTCAATCGTATAAAGTGTCGGCCAGATTCAACCTCTAGCGTCGTTACAGGCACTTCCATCTAGGCCAATTGATGCATTGTCTGTGGATCTATTTCATATGCTGAATTCGCCAGGCTCATGGCTTAGTAATTTCATCTACGTTGTGAACGGCGACTTTAACAAGTGGCCTTCCACGTTCTACAATGAATCCTTACCACGGAGCTGGAGTTAGGGGTTGTCGGTGTGTCCTGGTGTAGGTTGTCGACGATGAAGAAATTGAATGACAGAGCGGGAGGATACTCTCCCCGTTGCTACGGGACGTCGCGGATTGAGATCTATCACACTTGAGCCATGCATCTACGGGGAGTGGGGAATCAGACCACCATCGCCAGACTGGGATCGACCTTGGACAGCGCGGCACAGGCGGCGGGGTCTCGGGACATTGGGGGACGACGGCAGGCTGCAGGATCATTTAGCGGGCCATCGGAAGATGTCGGCGTCACTCATAGGCATCTCCCCGTGGTCCGATGCTCTGACGGGAGGCTGGGAAGTCTTGGCCTGCATTTGGTGTTGGAAGTTGCCCCCGGCTGACAATGGGAGTCGCCGGGGTCCGTTGCCGACATGCCTGAAGTCGCTATGGGGTGTAACTGACCTTCGCCGGTTGGCAGGTTGCGAAGAAGTCAGTGCTGCCGTCGGCTTCGAGGACACTGTTACGTGCGTTTCCATGGATGCAGCCACATAATGCTTCCTTCCTGCAGGTAATCCCGAGTGCCTCGGGTGTTGTCTTACGGGCCCCGTAGTCGCTCCGTAGCGGCCCCACTGCCACCTAGCGGTGGGGGCCTGGAACCGGGCCGGGCCGGGATAGTACCGGCGATGATCTCTCATAAGTCCATAGACCATGATGTGAAGGAAACGGATAGAAGAGCCTTTAATTACCCAAGCCGAGTGTTTCTGGCCGCCATTGGCGCATTTAAAGTCCGCCCAAAACAACCCCAGTTACATAGTAAGACTCGAATGTTCGTCGCAGTCCCAACCTCCAGGCTCCCAGTTCCCGTCCGCTTGGGCCTTTTCAGTTGTAGATATCAACCGGGCCGGGTGAGACCTCGCCTCAAGGCTCGAACTTGGTGCTTGGCGTCGGGTGCCATTACAAAGATGCGAACAATGAGCGCGGCAAGCCAGGTTTACCCCGCCAGCTGGGTGCACTACAGATGAGGCTGATATTGGAGAGCGGATCTGCCAGCACATCTGACCTACCGGTGTCAACCGGCCGGCAGCCAAAGACCCCGGAAAGACCCTAACACGTATGCCGGAATGTGGCATTTCTCGGCGGCGAAGTCTAGACTGCCACGGGCCCAGGCCAAACCGCATGGATGTCCTGTGGCTGGTGACATCAATTGCTCTTGCAAGAGTGGGCTGTTTTTCTGTTACAGAGAGCGGCAAGGTTTGGCCATCATCTCTTACCTAGGCAGTACAATGTCAAACCTCATATGGCGTGACTGGTGAAGTTCTGCAGCGAAATTTAATTCGATTTTTGGGCAGCTGCGCACCGTCGTACCGCGGATTGCTGTGTGCGGAACTGGCGCCCAATTTTGCTTTTTCTCTCTTCTTTGGTGCACAGCCATCGACCGACTCGAGGCCAGGTGAAACATAGTGCCACGGCAGGGCTCACACCACCCTGTCTCACGCAGTGACATCGCTGATGGCGGCATCTTTCCTCGGCAATCAGAAATTCTTTTTTTTTCACTCAGCTTGGATGATGTGATGACCAGAAGTTGGAGGCGGGACCAAATCGAGCTGTACATAGAGTGGAGTACTGGAAGATGCTCTGTATCCCTGTAGACTCAGCAGGGCATAGCACTTGACCCTGGAGCTCTGGACTAGCCTCGTCGACGATCCGATTTCAGCTCGTGGAGGTGGATTCGAGCACGAAGCGGGAGATCTACAAGCCCCTTGTGTGCATACACGTGTGCCAGCAAGTGGGTTTCTGAAGATATGCTGATCCTGGGCCATATTCCTGCATATTAACCTGGCTGCCTGGGTAGATATGGACCGTATGGGAGGACATCCGACGGCGCCAGGCGCATGGAATCCGGGGTTAAGGCGGCTTGACCCCTCGATGATCGGGAGCTACGCCAATGGGAGATGTGAATGGTCCGATGGACAACATCTGGCAAGCTCAGCCATGGAATAATTGGCAGTGAATTCAATGCATACGTACAGATAGGTAGCTTGCTAGTCTAAGGTAGTTGCAGCTTCTCCGTCGTGCTAGAACGTCCACCCTTAAGATTGGACGACGCCCTGTATGGCATGAATCGCAGGGTATCCCTTTGGTGCCCCCCTACTGACTTGATGTTCCCTCAACGTCAGTCAACTTCCGGAGATTCAAGATCCACTTCCCCCTTTCCCGCAGTGACACCATTTTCTTGGCCATCTTGGGCGGAATGTGTGGCTTGGTTCTGCTCCTCTTCCTTTTCCTCCTCCTTCACCGGTTTCACGGGCATTTCGACTCGTAGGAGGTCCACTTCGAGAGCAAGGGCACCCTCCCCGAGCTTAGATTTCAGGCCGTCTTGGTCGACATCGAAGTACAGACCCCAAAAGTCGCCTTTTTGGACGACATAGAAGCCCTCCCATCCAGCAAATGTGAGTCGCTTGTCTTGTCGCGTGCAGTCGAACGGCCCCGTCAGGTTGGGTTGCGCATACGGGCGTGTCCCGAACTTGACCTCGTACGTGTCGCGATCTACGTAGATCCAGTTCATGATGGGCGGCTCCTCGCAGATAGTCGACACGAGCCCTGAGTACTGGCTGTCAGGGTACGGCAGGTAATATCCCGTGAATGGATGGCCAAACGCCGACTCATGGTCCAGGCCGGTGTCCACGAAAAGCTGTGGGAGAATCAACACATCGTCAGTTGGCGACCGGTCCACATCGGCATAGGGAGCAGGCAAGCTGAAGTGTCAAGTTGTAAAAGATGCATACCTTGTCCCCAGACAGGACCACATGCTTCCCGTGTAGCTCCGAGAAGTACCGCGTCGACTTGCGGCAGTGGATCAGCAAGTTGTTCTTGCGGCTGCGGTGTTCTTTCCTTTTGGCCTGGGACTGTGTGTGTCGAATAGCCTCCGCCGCCCCAAACACGGCCGAGAAGGCGACCAAGAATGCTGTGACCATGATTCGACGAGTCACTAATGCATCTGTGGTGATGTTCGGCGAGGAGCAAATGCTGCAGCTCGCGCTGCTGAGTGTGTCTGTGTCTAGCTTTATGCCAACGTCTGGCGGATCCGCCCCTGGACTCCTGGTCGGCCCTTTCCCGATGGCTTAGCTAACTTGCAGGTTGGTGAAACAGGCATCATCCCGCTCGCGTGTAAACGAACTTTCTTTTCTTGGGAGCTGCGGTAAACACCCGTCGGGCAGTATGATGAGTTGTCTTTCCATTGCATACATCTCCACCGCATGGTTATACAACAACCGGACACGGAACCATCATCCTAGTCGATCTGGAGGAGGCAGCGGCAGAGGCGTCTGTCGCGTTCGGGTGAAGGGAGGTGCCGATGCCGTAGCTGGAGCAACCTACTCCACCATGGCACGTCTCGAGCAACTCAGAAAAGAATAAAGACGAGTCAATTCCCGTCTTCCTAACCGAATCTCCTTTTCAACCCAACACCCTCAAGACCTCCATCGAAGCCTCCAGCATTCCCGCCCTCACTCCTCAAAGTCTTTCGTCCAAGCTTTCGCCAGACAGACCACCGCAAACCACCGCTTGCAAACATTCTTCACCTGCAAAGCCGACAGCAACCCGCTTCAGCTCGCTCCAGAACATCAACCATCACGATGTCCTCTCCGTAAGTACGGCAAGGTCCCTGGCCGCGAGCCCAGTCCAATTGATCGTCGTCCCCAGTACCAAGAACCCCGCGCCGTCGACCGGCTCGACCGCCTCCAGCCTTTCCACTAACCCCATCAACCCCAGCAACTCAATCAACCCCAACAACTCCCTCGCCAACAACTCTTTCAACACCACTAACACCAACAAGCCTTACGAGAACTCCGGCAAGTCCCTTCCCATGCCCGGTCTCTCCGGCCCCGCCAACGGACCCGTTGGTAAGTTTTACCCTCCTATCCGGCATATATCGGTGGTTGACGTCCCGTGATAGGCAACCTGCTCAAAGGTCCTGTTGACGACAACGGAAAGCTCAAGGACGCAGGTCTCATGGTCGGTATCAAGCTTGACCTTGAGGCCGAGGTTCACCTCACGGCTAGGGTCCGCGGTGACATCCTCGTTGGCCTATACTAAGCTCACGCTCAGCGAGAGCGCCGTCTTCAGAGACATCCAGTTTGGAGTCAAAGTTGTCTGTGAAGTAATCAAGATGAAATGTCTGAGTGAAGGGGAACTTGCGGCGGTTACCATCGTTGGCTACACTTTCTGCTTCTCGGTCGTGGGGCCAGAAGGACGTGTTACAGCAAATCTGTCCATACCGGTGATAACCCTTGGTTAATCAACAATTCCTAATGGTGTCAGTTGCAATGAATCTGTCCACTGCACTTGAGTGGGAGGTGAAGGTGATGGGGGGATGTGGATGATGTCCATGATTAATCCAATCAACCGGTCGACACCGACTGGATACGTAGATCACGTGTTATGACACGTGCTTGAGACGCGATCATGACACGACACGATGCGTTCGCGGTATTTCTGCAAGCTTGATTCTCAGCGCCCACCCAAATCCTAACGGCAGTTCGCCGCCATTTCCAAAGCCGAGACAGGCCAAAAAGAAACAGTTGCCTCCGATATTATGTCCGATCAGGACACGGGGCCTTCCACGCCCCAGCGCCCAATCTTCCCCAATAGCGATGGCGCCGCTGAAGAAACTCCTCGGACGCCCTCCGGCTTGGGTCTGTTGTCAACCCCTCCCCGTCGACCCCCTCGTAGTCTTAAACGTCCAAGAGAAGCAGACGTAGACACTCCTGAGGCCCAGGGCTCCAGCCCCCTCCGACTGTTTCAAACGCCACCGCTGCGCCCGCCGCGTCGAGCCAGATTTTCCACAGGATTCACCGGCCTGGCCGACCCCAGCCCAGAATCTGTGGCGTCTTCGAACCTTCGTCCCGAAGGAATCCCAGAAAGATCTCGAAGTCCCGCATCGTCAGTAGAGAAGTCCCGACACCAAAAGTTAGTTGGCGAACAGCTCGGGAGACAAGAGGGAGAGCAGGAGGAGAGCCAGTCTGGAGAGCATGTCGTAGAATTGACCAAAAAGCCCACTGCAGAGCAGGCTAAAGAGAAGGACGAGGAGCGGCTTGTGCAGCCGGTCGAGGAGGAGAACGAAGAGCAGGCTAAGGAACGAATCGGGGAGAGGGTTGAGGACGAGGCAGAGGACGAGGCTGAATCTGCCGATGTTCGATTCCAGAGCCACAATTGCGAGATAATACGGCACCAGGAGAACGAGAGTGAAGACGAAGCGGAACAAGGGACAGCGCACCGCGCGGATATCACCAGCACCCAAGAGAAGGTCCGAAATGCCAATTCTAGGTGTCTTACCCTGGTGCCCGAGGACGTTTCGCCAAGGACAGGGCAGAAGGAGCCGCATCTGATCACCCTTCACGATGGGCCCGGGGAAGACCCTTTCCAGCTGTCAGATTAAGTCATTGATAATCGAACCTATTACATAGGTAGCCGAGGACATCACGACCCAGTCCAGCTTTGCCTTGTGTATAGTAATTTTTTGTATTTGTCGCGTTAATTGTTTCATGGCTCTGTTGTCTTGACACGATCTAGACTGAGTATACTCGTCCATGATGATAGGTGTCTTGACGGCGATGGCCCTAAAATAGAAAGATCTTGATTCCATCCACACCATTTTTTACTAGCAGCCTTCTTTATAGTCGTAAGAGTTTTAATGATTCTCGAGTATCCACCATGCCAAAATGGCAAGTCCACATACGAGCAACATGAAAGACCCGATGAAAACATAGCGGGTCCTTGTCCACAAGGAGCCTGTAGCCTCTGACGGCTCGCTTTCTCCAAGAAGTGGCGTCGTCTCGTCGCCCACTGTGATCCTGACCGACTCTGTCTCTGTCTCCTCAGCTGGTGGCCATGGCTGACCGGCTGACAAGCTGGTGGATCGTCGCGTGCGATAGTCCTGTACACTGGTCATTATCACCATGGACTGAAGAGGCCATCTAGAAGGCAAACCTCAAGACACTCCATCACATCCCCGACAATCATGTGGGCCGTCTGCGAACTGACACCATGGGAGGTAAAGAACCCAAAGAAATGATTCGGATGCAACGTGTGCAGTTCCGCCCCGCCCCATGAGCAGGCAAAGGCGTTGGGGCCATCGGCGAGGTCGACCTTGCGGTTTTTGAGGAGCTGGAGTAGCCACAGTCGCACCTGGGCCGGGGTGGCATCTTCGTGCGGGACTCTGGCCTTGAGATCCCGCAGGAAGATCTGGTAGGTGCTGTTGTTCTCAATATTCGACATGGTTGTCTCTGTTCCTGATGAAAGTGGAAAGCTGTACCGCTGAGTTGTCATGGGCAAAATGCTCAGGCCGTCCTTTGAACGGGGGGTAAGCTTAGCCCCGGTTTGGTTCTCATGCCGTAAGCTGGGATGCCCAAGGCCTCACCGCTACTAAGGAGAATGCAAAAATCACGTCAACGCCCGCAAAACGCCCTATCAGACCCAGCGATGTGTTGTGGCCAACTCCACTGCGTACAGGGGTCCACTCCGATCTGGAGTTCGTCGCAGAAACCGCGGGGCTGTTCTGACTTTTGTCCAGGAACGAGTCCAAAAAGGCTGGCCCCGCGGCCTACAGTATCGGTCCTGATGAAGTTCTGAATTTCGCGCTGTACTGAAAAACAGAAGAACATATACAACACCAGATATTCGCTGGTCGTCACCGACCCAACTACTAATCCGGCCCTCATCAGGTTATCTATGAGAGTGCGGACGGGATCCCGAGTTCTCTGATGGGCATGGTCGTATGTGCTAAATAGGTAACTATGTTCAACATGTTTATAGTGGTTGTTGCGCAGGTCCAGACGCAGCTTTCACTGGCTTCCCTGTGAGAAAACTAGTGTGACTTAAAATTAGTGAAATTAAGACGGAGTCATATTCTCATGGAGATGCTGCACACTCAGCATTTACATGGAGTGCAATTTTCAATTTTTCATCGTCTCTCAAGTACTAAATACTGGGAACCCTTAATACTCTATCACAAACCGCGAAGTATAGCTTGTCTACCGCAGTCTCAGACTAGTGTAGCAGTAAAGCTTATTGGAAGATTTCTAAGAGATAGCCCTTCCTATTTGACTGAAAGAAGATATCCTGTACTATCGGGCTGATCTGCTATAAGGCCCCCTCAAGCACATGATTTACCCAGGCCTCCGTGGTTCTTTACTTGCCTATGAGAAGCACGCCATGAGTCAACACAGCCAAGGTGTGAGCTATCACAATAACGGATGGCAAACTATTACCTAACCCAGCTGCGGGTTGGTTTCTGGAGATCGGCGGACCCGATATCGCCTTTCCCCTTGAAAATATGCTAGCTATCAGCAAGATTAGTCCGTTCTGCAATCCTAGGGTTCTGTGTCCGCCTAATTCCGATGCCATCTGTGCAACCCAGACTGCACTTGATCGGGCCATCAAGAAGATTGGCGAGACTGTATTGAAGTCTGGGCCGTTGCCATGGAAGAAGGGTCTATCAGTTTACTTCGAATCGTCGTGAACTCCTCTCGGTCATTGTCAACTAGCTATGCTGTCATTCAGCGCCTCATCGAAGATCCAAACACCCAGAATATCTTTCGTCGAGCCGTACACACGAGCATGACTGGGGGAGGGTCCGGATACAAAAGTCGGTTCATTGTAACAGATGTCTACGAAAATCTACGATACAGAGCACTATTTGGCCGCTTCCTGCGCAACATCGGTCTTGCCAATGAAACGAACTGCGTTATAATCGTGCATTCTGACGGAGACCTGTATAGATCGATAGTTTTCTCCCCAGGCTGTGGCGAACCGTTAGGTGGCTATCTGGCTAACCGCAGGAACATTCCACGGATCATTAGATCCCACACTGGAGCTTTTGGAAAACGCCGGAGCGAGTGTCCTTTCGTCTGGGCATCACATGTCTTACAGCTCACTCACTGAACTTGTCAGGCAATGCAGAGCCAACGCATTGAGCGGCGACTCGGCACAGATTGTCGCCATCGTACACTATGTCTCTCCTCTTTCTCAAGAGCAGCGGAAGACTTTTGAAATCAAAAAGCTCAGTTTACACCTGAGAAAGCATGACGAAGAGGCGGAGAGCACAAATTCTGGATGTTCTTGACCCGAATGTCCAGGTGTGCTCTCTGCTGGGCAGTGTCGAGGGGTGGGCCTTATGCGACCAGCTGTCCACGGGCTTCAGGGGACAGCCAGAGCGAGGACCATTCGACTACCATCGGGGGAATACCAGAATTCCATCTTTGACGACCGGATTAGAAGGGTTGGGATTCTGTCATCCTCTATCCCAGCGAATGATCCTGGCCATCTTTCGCTTCCGTCCCAGATGGCAAGCTCGGTGTTCTCGCACAGACATCTTTAGCCCGACTTCGCAACCCCCTTGTGCGATAATAAAGCGATTTACGACTGGGTATTTTGCAGTGGCAGTTGATTTTAGAGGAGTCTGGAGTATCTGAGGAGGCCTTGCTCTCGTTGCGACAGCTGCGATCTGACGGCGACCGTGATGAAGATCGGACCTCCCTGGATGAGTTGAAAATTCAGGTCGGCAAAGCTTTCATTCTATGCCCTGAGAATGCGGACCGTTTTCAGCTTGTCTTGGTGCGCTGTTTCGAAGACTTTGAGTTGAAACCTAGCGGGCGGAAGGTTGTATGTATTGATCGCCTCCATGAAGACCCTCTATTGCGCTCGATTCATCACCTTACATCTTTTGAACTGCATCTCGAACTCGTCCTTCCTAATAGTGCTGCAAAATGATCTTCATCCTCAAGCTCTGAACATCTCGATACATTTCACTGTTATACGGAGACGGCGGTGTACAGAGGACAGAGATAATGTTTGATTCTGCAACTGAAACATACATGTATAGTGTACGGCCTCCTACAGACTGGACTGGTCGGCCTCCCGCATTCAAGGAATTAAGATTCGTCCCAACCAAACCGAATACTACAAGGACGCGGCGAGAAACCAACAGTGGAAACAACCCCTGCCCCTGAGTCGACTAAAATCTGTCATATCTAGAGCTCACGGGCCCAAACTGCTTCTGGCAATATCCTCGCTTGCAGCCCTCACACAGCTCGCGTTCGTGAGGTGGCCCTCTCTTCTCGTCGTGATGCCTTGCCTCCATCGCGACTCCTGCCCACTTTTTAAGCCGGTATGCAACTCGTTCAACGTAGCTATCCTTGTCGATTGACAGCTTCCCGAGGGAGTTGCAGGATTTGCAGCGCTGGTTGAAGACGATGGCGTTGTAGCCGTTGTTGGAATATCCCCTTATCAAAATCGCGACTGTCTTGCTGCTCCACCGATCTTTGGAGCAGCTCTCGTTGACGCACTGAAAGTTGCCCATGATGTTGGTAGAGTACTGTTTGTTGTACTTTTCGTCGCGGTGTGCTTTGCTGAACCATGTTGACGGCAGCACATCCTCAACAGCTTGAGCGGCTTGTTCATGAAGCCATGGAAACATGGATTTTGCCTTGTTCTGGCCCTTTGAAGATTGTGGTTTAGGCATTGTATTAGATAGACGTAGAGTAGTGAGAAGAGCAAAAAGACTGCGTCAGTCCTGCTCGGAGAACCGAGATTTTATATTACACTGCCGCGGACTGCACGTGGAAGCTGAGTGCTCCGAGTACATATTACTTGAACAACAAGTATTCCCCTCCCCCCCCGAATGGATTAGCCCTTATTTGCGCAGCCACTAGCATTTGATGGCAAGGATATCCTAGGATACTGCTCCAGACGGCACTTCTTGCTGAATGCCTCAGCAAAGAAGCTTCTTAGAGAACGGATTTCTGCTGATGGTCTGCGTTATTTGACGAGCTGGATGTATGTCGCCTCGTCGAGAAGATTACTAAAGGCTACCTCACCGGACTGTAAGAAGTCCTGAACAACCGTTACTGTTCATCTCTTCAAAAGGGCGAGGTATTCTCATGCGTACTGACTTCGGAAGATAGTCGGACGGGTAGTAGAATGAGATCAGCAGAATAGTGTAGAACCACAACAGCTCTCGAGCGGCATCCAGATTTTCAAAGTGATCCTCGCTATTCCAGTCACTTTGCCTCAAAATGTCTGGGATAAAAGCGACAGAAAGACACCCACCTTGTCACTCCACCAATTAGCACATTATTAGCTATCTGGATGAATGCAAACTACAGGAGTAAACACACGCCGCATTACGATGTCTGTATCTACTGCAACAACAAAAATCGAATTAAATAAGCGTGGCCATTAGTGCTTCGCACCCGAGCGGGTGCTCTTTGGTTCGCAAAGCCAAGACTGGCTTCTCCACCTATCTCGGGGAGATCGTCGCCTGCTTTACAACTCTAGTCGCAGGGCATCCCTGGTCGCAACTCCCCTGCCGTTCGGGAATGGCTTTGGGCGAATTTATTTGTGCGAGGCTCTCGTTGATGCATCTAGGAATGTCGCAAGACACAGGGTCGTTCTCAAATTCGACCTCAGGTCTTAGGATACGCGGTCGAACCCGCAAACCAAGGGGACTCCACTGCTCTACTCAGAATTCGAGGATGTCTGGTATCATGCCTGATCCATGGCACCTAACATTACTTGTCTGCTCAGTGTTGGATGAGGCCGCGAAAAGAAGTAAAGGATAAGCTGTTCGTTTGCTCTCTCACGCACTAGGAACGCGACGAAGACACTGGTGATAAGTTTCGTCCATTTCGTGTCCCGACAAAAGGGGGGGGAAAATCGACGACGAAAAAAAAACGTCGCATAATGCAGGCAGCGCAAAGAGGCATTGGCGTTGCGACCAGAGTTGCATGTGTGAGCTTGTGTGGTGGCCCTTGCCTGTCGTTGAAGCGGGGAGCTGGTCGGGGCACCAGCGCCTTGTTGGGTGTCAGCACTGGGAAACAGGCTTAATACTGCGATCCCTTTGGCAGTGTCACCGCTTTTTCTCGACTAGAGGCGAGCGCGGTCCAGGGTACCGTCGTGGTGCCGGCTATTCATCTGTCTTCTCACTAAAAGTTGAATTCAAACAAGGCATGTGTGTCCAGAGTCCGCTGAGGATTTCAACTTCAGTGAGTAGTCCCCTGCAATCTCGCTTGATATTGGGATTCTGCGGTGTATCCCAGGCATGGTTTTCGCAGCCAAGAGAGAGAGGAACGTGCGGCGGGGCAATCCCTCAGTACGGGATTCTTTTATGTATAACCGGAGCTTTATCATTTGTGTTGTTATTGTTGTGTCGGATTTCAGGGAATACTTCAAGAGTACTATAATTGGCTTTTCGTGCTGACGAAGAAGCTGCCTTGCTCAGCCTCGAAGGACCCAACAGAACACCGGTTCTTTTACCTCATCTGGGGGGACATCAGTCGGCATCAGCCGTCAGCCGAACCCCGCCTCCATCTAACCGGTCAGATCAACGGGAACACAGGCGGTTCACCTTCTCCGCCTATCAGGAGAGACCACAAGGATGAGTAATCCCTCAGTAAATAGCAGCCCAGGTAGCCAGCATGTTATGACAGGCTGTGTGTGAAAACAACGCGTCATATCGTATTCCAACTCACGCGGCCCGCACCTTTGTACAATATTCTGCCCTGCAGAAGCACGCGTTCGCTGAACTGAATGTGTCGCTGGGTTTAATAGTCATCTATTATCCTTACTCCATCTCCGAAATGGCACCAGCTACCCTTCAAAGGCCTCGTCATGGCACCCGCGTGAAGAAACACTCCCGGCGGTCAAGCGACGAATACACAGTGGCCAAAACTTCCACTAGGCGGACGCAAATCGCGAAACGAAATGCAGAAACAGAGAAGAGGCCCGTCGTCGGGGGCCATTCCCCTTCAGATCCATCTCTATCCCCAGATGGAGGTATGCTCTCCGCGCCTCTCTTTCACCCGGCCGTGGGCAGCGCTGACACAGGGACCTGGCCGAGCACAGAAGATGACGAAAACGACAGAATCGTCGGTCATGTCGTGAGCGAGAATGATCATTTAGTCAGACTAGTCACGATACGTCCTGTTGACGAATCTCGTCGGGTCGTCTCCGAAGCCGACATCCAACGCGCAACCCCGTCGAAGCTCTACGCGTATTGGGAGGCTTTTGGTAAACCCCGCGAGCAGACTATCGGCGTTGATCATTTCAACGCCTTCGCCATTGTCGGACACGACGCGCGGGGCAAACGCCTTAGAGTCCAGTGGGTAGGCTACTCAGACTCCAGTGACGACACGAGCTGGGAGCCGGTCTCCAAGATGCGGCGCATCCACGCCAGGCTGCTTGATGACTACCTCTTCAAATATAGCCTCAACGATAAGCTTGTGGAGGTTTCCAGGTCCGAGCAGAGTCCTCGGGCAACGACATCAGCAGCAGGAGTCGTTCAGCGGAGTATTCCGGGGCCAAGAAGTGGTATTCGAGATGATGTCAAGTACAAGGTAACTTGGAAGTTGGTGGGTATCTCCGGGGCTGACTTGCGCCGCCTCAGTCAAGTCATTCTTGATATTAACGTGGATCAACGTATCACTCATCGGTCCGTGATGGTTGGCGACGCAGAAAAGAGCGAAACGTCTTCAGACGGCTGAATCTCGCAGCAAAGTACAGCACCTTTCAGTGCTCACTTCAACGCAACGGCTGGAACCTGGAAGTAACCAACGACGCCATGTATCCTCCCGAAGCGCGGGTATCGGACGAAACGACAAGTGGAAATTGGGCATGTATGGTGGTATCGTTGAGATGGGGGACGTTTGCTTCAAAGTAGGCAGGACAGGGCAAAGCAACAGGAAAGGGGGATCCCGCTCTGCGGCACGAATGAAACGACGAAGCATTTACAACCTTGTGATGTCATTTAGCGGATGCTTCTCTCCTCCACCCTCTCAGTCGCTGAAATCTCCCCTCCGCGTTGTGTCAGTACCTAAAACGACGAAGAAACAGGTCTGGACGAGGCGCCGCCATTTGAACTCGTGGAATCAAGGCAGTCCGATTGTTGCCAGAAACCCCGAAGACCTGCGCCACATTAGTGCTTTTCAGGCGGGGAGGGGCATCCCAAATCTATTACGAGGCGTGTTCATAGATGATGTTGGCTATGTGGTGTACTATGAGAACATGTGGAACAGTTACGCTGCTTTTGAAGGCCTTTCTAAGCAACTAGGAGATTACTGGTCCTCCATTCGCATGCCGCCCTGTATTTTGTAGCCATCCGTGACTGGTGCATACTCTGTTCGAGAGACCACCTCTTTGTCCTGCTGCAAAACAGCACAACAGGGACACCATATGGCCGTGCACCAATCGCCGACCTGACTCCCTTCGATGCCGAACTGCTCGCGGATTCCGGTGCGCTTGATGGCAATGTAACTGGGCGACAAGTCAGTAAAATGACAAGTGCATTCCGCCGGGCATTGGAGGTGCGCTGGCAGCTTGATGTCGGACAAGGGCATGGTTTGAAGTGGACTAAACTTACATCCAGCTAAGGCCCATAAAACCAAGCCCGGTGAAGATGCAGCAATCACTGTTCAAGGCAAAATAAGATGATTGACCCGGGTTGTTCATTCTCTCAGACGTTTTTCCGAAAACTGCGGTCGGCTCGTTAGTCTCCATGAACTGAAAGATTGATTAGAATCTGAAGGACAGGATGTAGATGCTTACGGATGCACGGCAAACATGCGGCCATGACACATGTGCCGCATGGACTGCAGCAGTCCATCAAGCTGCTGTCCCACTCTCTGGTCACCATATTTCTGGTTGGATTGACGCGGCCTGTGTGCTCAAGAGGAAACTCGTTGCTGTTGGAAGAGCGGCCGAGTATGAACTCAGATCTAGAAGTAGAAATTATTGAACTCAAGGAAAAGTAATGAACGTGGGGGCAATTTGAAAGGAAGAAGTTTACATATGCTGACAAGACTCGTGTCAGGTTTGACTCTCGATTCTAGCCGCCTTATTTATACTTATACACCTATCTTCGGAAAATTTCTAATCGGGTGGATCTTGACTGGAGGTATCCGACCCCCTTTTGTCAAGAGAGGATTACTCCGTAACCATGCCAGCTGAAAACCCTTGACTAGCTAGGTCGTTGCCGAGGTACTTTGATAAAGCCAAGATCGTTGATTACAACCACCACCGGCCTTCATTCCGTTTCGCAACTGCCGGAAAAAGCAGCATACTACTGGTACGGACACCTTTGAAACCATAGCAAAGAGCTCAAATCCTATAGTCAACAACCTTATAACTAGTAATAGTAGCACACATGGAATCATTATCCTGATACATCTTTTCTTCTAGTAACATTTGAAGTAGACCCGAATGTATCGGAAAATGATAGAATCTTTGAAATGCTGCCTGAGCTTTATCCTCGGGATTAGAAACACGGCATCTTGTCTGGCTGACTGATGTGCGAACCTTACAAACATTCATCTACGGCGTTTGAAACCCGAGTATCCAGGACTGCAGAACCGAGCTTCTAGAACGCGCGTGACAAATCGAAACGGGCATTCCTTTTCTTCTATGAAAATCATGTTCGCCAACTGCGGCAAGTATTAATCTTACACAGAAGTACTCTCTTCGAGTTTGTTGGTACCTGACCTTTCTTCCCACGAAGAGCAAAACTGCTGGGGAACTCGCATCTTCGGCCCAGGTCCTATCTAGGGACAGCGGATACACTGAACATTCTGACAAAACTTTACTTGTCATCCTTTTCCTGGTATGACGCGCTGTTGGATGCCCCGGGGAAGAAAGAAATCTAACCAGTATTGCAGAGAAAGCACCCCCAAAGATCGGCTATCCGCACCAAAGCATGGATCGGCCGGCGACGTTACGGAGATCCGCCCGCCTTTTTGACAAGGAAGTATTAACGCGACTCAATGCCATCGAGGGAAAGACTACCCCACGATACTTTCCGGTTGAGATAATCCTCCTCATCGTGTCAATGATAGTTGAAGATGCGCAGAACTCGGCCAACAGCATTCGATGGTGTGTGGGGGACGATTTCCGAGGCAACTTTCGTCGCCGGGGCTTGTTCAAACACCCCAACCGAGCGGAGATGAGTCTGCGCCTGTTTTTGGTCCGAGGTCCCCTTCAAGCCAACAAATTTTGTCGCAGACTTGTTGAAAAGACATTCATCCGGGTCGACATCTCTCCTAGCGACGCGGCTCCCAATGAGCTGCCAATGCAGGCATTCATCCTCCCCGGCCTCGACGTATTCCAAGAAGGTCCCCAGCGAGCGTTCATCGGGCGACAGAATGGTCCCGCATGGGCTACATCCATAATACCTCAGATGCCGACATCGAACCAGCTTGTCAGCTTCACCCCTCAAAACATCCCGGACGAACTTGCCGGCTTCATACCTCACTCATCTTGCAATGAATCCAGTGCACTTTGGTCGAGTTCTCTCTCATCACTCCGAGCCAAGACAGCCACCAGAACAAGCGCCGGGCGAAACATCGGGACAGTCGTTGGCATCACTGAAGAGTCTCGAATACATCGTCCTACAGTCCCCTGAGGTGTACAGGAAAAGCCATAGGTCTGCGCGCAAATTTCGTATTCCGCACGACTGGCGCGACATGCGCATCGTGGAGCGTGATCTCGGGCGTACCTTTGGCGAACTCTGGAAACCTTATCAAGAACGTGGATTGCGGATCTTCGTCTCGAGACTCTGATCTCACGGAGTCATCCATTCGGAGCTCTTGTTCGAGCTTCTAGCAACCACCCAGGGCGGTATGATCCTCAGAGGCCTGCAATGAGCTACATCGGAACAGTGAGGAGCGGAGAGTTGGGTGGAAAGGGAGTGCAACCAAGCGCCGTCAGATTCATGAAGGGTCGGCGGAGCAAATGTATCTTTGCCGCCCAATTTCATGTTATCATGGCAATGTATCTCGTGGCCATGCATTGATTATCGGAGTCAAAGACTTCGTATGGTCCACGGTTGTCAGCGTTGGCCATTGAATGCAGCAGTTTTCGGAACCACGTCGCTTCTTAACATATCCTTCAGTATTATAAGAGGTCTAAAACTCGTGCTGAAGCTATTGACCCGAGCCAGTCTCCCCAACCTGTCAGATGCGTGACGAACAATTTCGAACCATTGAATCTACAATGCGTATTGTCATAATCAAAGATGAGATTGTAACACCGCATGGTCTTACTCATGGCGTTACTGCTTGCTGAGATTCTGTGAGCTATATGGTCCTAGGTGGTGAAAAGATTTTTAGTGAACTTACTTGAACGCTACTCCTGCATCGTTGGAGTCTATGCCATTTTGAACGAAGTCATTTGACCACTGCTTGTTATATCTTTCACAAATATTGATCAGCTTGAGGAATCTTCTACTTGGGTACAGCGCTCGCAATAATGCTAAGGGAATTGACTCACTGATTGCAGATGAAGTAAGGGTTATAAGCTCCGCTGGTGAACTGTAGCTTTCGGTACAGAAAAACCGCTTTGCATTGACCTACAGATTACGTTAATTTGGACGCTTACCTCACATTGCCAGAGCCGGATTCAACTTACCAGCGCACTTGCCCAAACACCATGCCTCAATGTTACTTGTGATACCTTCACTTGCGCTGTCTGATGAAGCATCGTAAAACGCGCTGGCCACGCCGTCCTGCTCGAAGACCTTTATGAAACCTTGGGGGTTATCGCTCCAAGTAGGCTTGGGGGGTGGAGACGGCTGCGCTGAGGTCGACGTGGATGGCGCTGTCGATGATGGCGTGTCGGACGTCGGTGCGATGCTCGCTGTTGAAGTAGGCGGGGTTGAGGTCGCCATACTGGAGGGCGCGGCTGAAGTTACCTGACAATTTCCGCCGGACGGAGCAGCTTGACGTTTGCCGTTGGTGCCTCCTGAGCAAGCCAGCCCTCGGGGATCAATGCCGTTCCAAATGACTGCTGGCTCGCCTTCAATTCTGGAGTACGCCATGGCCTGAACCATTGCCTTGACGTTGGCAGCCACCTTTCCTGGGACTTGGAGCCTATCTTTGTGCTCGTCTTGCTAGAGCCAAACGGCAATGACACCAGCAACTGCTGGGGTAGCTTTGAAGATGCGTCAGCCTTCCAAATACTGCCAATTTATAACACAAAGATATCTGTGGAAACATACCAAATGATGTGCCGTAAAGCTCCTGGGACCCGCTTGATCTACCAGAAGCGCAGTCGACGAATCCGGGGGCAGAGACGGTCAGCTGGCTTCCAGTGCCTTGAGAAAAGAATGCCCGGTAGCCATCATTTTCAACTGCGCCCACAACAATGATGTCTGTATCGGGGCCGAAGAGGGCAGGGTACTCCGTCACATCGTCGACGCCAAATTGCTGCAACAGTTTTAGTAACAATGGTTAATGTTTTGGGAACTCCCAGACTCCATACCGCGTCGTTTCCGGAAGCCGTAACGATCACAATATCTTCCGCCATCAAGGCCACGAGCAGAAGCTTGTAAGCAGTTGTTGTAGATGACAGCTTGTCTGGGATACCTAGCGAGACAGTCAGCAAGTGCCCGAGCTCTCGGGATGAAGTAGGCCTACGAGATCCAAGGGACATATTGACGACTGCCTTGCCTTCGAGCTTTTTCTGGAAAACGTCGTTGCTGATCTCCACTAAAGCAGTGAAAATGGCCGATATCGACAGATCGCTCGGCAACTTTACTGCGATCATATCGGCGTCCTTCGCTGTGCCGTATGCGGGACCGCCGGCCTTGGAAGCGACACAGGAGCCATGATTCAGAAAGTCGGTCTCTTCCTGGCTAGCCCCAGGTGCGTACATGAAACCCTTTTTCCCTGGCATCCCAGTCCATTCCTGTCAATGTTGGTTAGCAGGCCATGGGCATTTCTCTTTGATTTCAGGCTCCATACTGTGTTCTGGGCGTTGGCGCCCGTGTCAATGACGTAAATTGTCACACCTTTGCCTGCTTCAGCAGGATAACCGTATCCAGGTAAGTCGGCAAGATTGGCGCCCGCAGGCTGTGAGATGACCTTGAGCTCATCCAAGGCATCCGACTGCAATCTGATATCTGCTGGATTTGGGAGACTGGTTTTAGGCGATCCGGGAGGGCCTGTTGCCGATGTGTGGCGTGTCGCCGACGTAGGCGGAGCTGAGGAGTTTGGAGGCTGTTCCTCTTCCAGTCTCTCATCTGGAGTTACGCCTGCAACCTTGAAGTTCGATCAGCTCTGGGGTCCAAGAGGAAGCCAAGGGTCAAGACTTACACCCGGCTGCTTGCCGATGGCCTCTGCTTGAATAGAGCTAATAGCGGCCTTGAAGAACACGACGAGACCGGTGCGGTCGCTGATAATCTCTGATAGAGAGTTCGGTGTAGCTTCCTGCGCGAGAGTGCTGTTGATGTTTTGGATTTCTTCTTTGGTCGAGTTCTGTGAAGTAAGAATGATGTATGGCGTGGGCGATGCCGTCGAGGAGGACGTAACAGAGGAAGTGGGTGCTGCCGAGGATGTGGGGGTCGGTGAAAAGGGGGCGGACGTTGAAGCTGGCTGTGTTGCCGGATCCGAGGTTCTCGGGTTTTGGGTTGGATTCGGACTTGAGACCGTCTCGATCTCAGGAGTATCCCCGTTGGCTCCGCCGCCGGTAATTGTGACGATGGCACCCGCGGCCAGAGCGTGGGCAGTCCCGCCGACCATCAGAGTTGCACCTCCCGCGCCGGCGACGTACGTCGCGCCGATAATGGCGACAACGATCTCACCACCAGAGACTGTCGAGGTTGATGGCTGTGCGCTCGAAGTTCCAATAGTTGTGAAGCTAGACGAGATACGAGTAGAAGATCTTGGGTCTGGAGTTATCGGCGCTTGCGTGGACGATACCGGCCTTGTGATGTTTGAGATGGGCTGCTGTCTGACAAGAGGATGGCGCTTTTGGTGAGCATAGTCATTCCGCCCTTCGTGATAAGGGTGTGAAAAGGCTCCGCCAGCTATTGACAGAATAATGAGACATCGAAACAGGTCGTTGAGAAACATATCGAACGAAAGAATGCGCTAAATGATTGTATAGAAGCAACGAAGGTAATGATGGTGATGAGTGATAAAGCAAGTGAGAGAGAGGCTTAAGCCATTGTCAAAGTCACTGAAGAACAGAGCAGACCTCTACGAGATATAAGACTTCCTGCTGCTAATAATCGCTTGCTGGGCATATTGAAAATATCGATATAATAACATGACGACAAGAAGTCGAGATGTGAGTTCCGCATTAGCCGAGATTCTCTCCGCGCAATTTGCAACACGGAGCTAATGACACTTCCTGTAACCAGGAAGCCTTTAAAGATCGTCTTTCCATGGTCGTCGGTTAACTCATGTGTGGCCTGCCGTCTATTCTTGGTCACTAGCTTAGCTCGTCCGGTTGTCCCGCTCATTAATGTCATACTTGGCGGGAACTTTATTGCTTGTCACTGATTCACGTTTATTATTATCTTGCAAGCTCTCATCAGGACTACATAGTAGCACTGCCCCAATGCTCGGGCCATGACTCGGTAACACGGCATCCCCAGAATGCCCAGTAGGGCTGACGTAACCAGCTCGTCCGAACTTCACTCCTGGTTCGTTCCTCGTCCAGGATAACTGTAAACAAGGATAACGTCTTCAAGTTTTCACTTGTCTGTTGTCGATAAGCTTGAGCGTACGTCCACTCTTCTTGAGTACATGTAGCCTGGCCCCAAAGTGGGCAAAAGCCCACAGTCTATTCTGCTGCTTCCTCAACGGCGAAAGAGGAAGAACGTAGAAGAAAGCCACCTCGTTCGCTGACGGTGGTCTCCCAAGTTGAGATAACATTTCTGGTGGAGCTAGTACAGTATTTTACAAGAATGGGGAGTTCTATTTAGTTTCTCTTTGGGATAAACATGCCCAAGCGATGGTTCCTTTTCGAACCATCGGCGGGCTTGCAATGTGTGCTCGGCCGCCAGGTTAAGGCGACCTATATTTACGATAACCCTCGGTCCCCTATTTAGCATTTATCATTTAAATATCCCCCAGAAAGATGTCCGGTCTGGTACCCAGCAGAAAATAACAACGACAACAGCGATTGTGATGGACGATAGCAACGACGGCGACGCACGACGACAGCGATAGGTAAGAGGATGGAGCAACATCGACAGTACTTGGTAACAAAGAGTTCGTTTAGGAAGGCGCAATGTCACCGGTCAGGTAGTTGGCTTTGCAGTTGAATATCGATCGAACAGTCCCAGGGCCCAGAAGAAACGTAGGGCGCACTTAGGTGCCTACCTCCCGTTCTCGGAATCTTCCCAACAGAAGGCGAAGTTAAGACCAGATACCATTCTTTGCCTACCGATAGTATGGTCGAGGAACATTTTCATAGTACGGAATGACGATCGTGTTGGGGTCGTCGTTTTTACCAACCTGTATGCTGGTGTGAGCTTCGGGGAAATCGTTTCCCTTGGTAATAGGAGAAGACTCACCATGGCCTTGGTTGTATCTTGGTACGGCATATCCGAAACCCTCAGATTGAGCAGTGATGGTCCCCGAGATTCCGTGAGCTTGCTTACGCCCTCTTTCAACGTCCGGAGTGTGTTTTCTCCCTTCTCGTCGTCGTTTTCTTGGACGTCGACGACGGCACTGGAGCATCCGAAGCCTTCCGCGACAACCTCGTACTTGACCTTTGGGTTCATCGCCACGCAAGGCCGCTGCGGCGTCGTCTCCCCATACAGGATGTTCTGGCCGGCCTGCGACATACCCCAAACGGAGTTGTTGACCACGACCGTCATGATGTTTAGGCCGAACTTTGCGAATGTGTCGAGGTCGCCGATGTGGAAGCCGACGCTTCCGTCACCATGAACGTTCACAATCAACTTGTCCGGAGACGCCACAGCCGCACCTGATTCGGCAGACAGATGATTAGCAACCTCGACGACAAAATCACCGACCCGCGGCTTCCACGAAGCTTACCAAGTGAGTAACCGAACCCATTTCCCAGGAATCCCAGGTAACCCGTTGTCACCATAGAAAGGCTTGCCCTTGCCTCGTTCAGGCATTGGAGAGCCCAGCCGCCCGCCTCGCCGCCGTCGATACACACTACGCTGCCCTCCGGGAGCGATTGAAACAGAGTTCTCACGCCATGATACGGATGCAGCCTTTTGTTGTCTTTCCAGATGACGGATTCTTTTGCATTTGCAGCCGAGGCTATGTCTTGTTGCTTCAGACCCATGGCCGTGCCCACCCACTCGGTCGACGTCTTGAACGGCGCCTTCGAAACTTCGTCGCACAGCGCACTGGCTGCAAGCCCGACGTCTGAGACGATGCCAATCTAGCAAACCCTCATGTTAGCACAAGAATGTTGGGGTCCTTTGATTTGCCTACATCAATCTTCCTAGACCGTCCAATCTCACCTCCGTCTAGGTCAATTTGCACCACTTTTGCTTCGTGCTCGTGGGGGATGATCGCGCCGCTTCGTCCTCCGATAATGAACCCGGTTCTGGCTCCCAAGAGGAGCACAAAGTCCGGCGCCTGGCCACCTATCAACCGTAGGTAAGGAAGTTGCGCCGCCGATCCGCCAAAGAAGGGGTTGGAACGATCGATTGTCGTCGAGAACTTTGGGGAGTGGAAGATCGGTGTATTCGTTTGCTCGGCAAGCTGCGTGACTTCTCTTACGGCACTCGCCGCCCCGGTCGACACGATAATAACCGGACGCTTGGCTGCCTTCCACAGGACCGCCGCTTCAGCGACAGCTCTCGGGTCTGGGGCAGGAGGCGCTACGACCGGGGCCATGACAGATCCCCACGATATGCCTTCGCGCTGAACGGGGGTGAAGAGGACATCAATCGGAAAGTCCACAAGTACCGGCCCAGGTGCTCCGGCCGTCGTCGTCCTCCATGCCAGACTGACAATCCTGGGTATCTCACCCACGGTAGTAACCCGATGAGCAAACTTGGTCGCCGGCTTGGCCAGCACGACTTGGTCGTGGAAGCCTTGGAGAGCGTTAGTCTCAGCGTCCCGGAGGGGCTGGGAGCTTGTGATGCAGAACACAGGGGATCGGTCCGCGTATGCGGTGCCGAGGCCCGGGAGGCCGTTACAGAAGCCAGAGTTGGCCGTGATGAAGCACAAGCCAGGCGTCTTGTTGCCTTTGACCTTGGCCCAGCCCTCGGCGGCCTGCACAGCGACGGTCTCATGTCGGACGTCTATGAGCTTGATATCGGCCTCCACGGCAGCGATGAGAAAGCTGTCAAGATGACCACCTGAGCTTGGTCAGTAGAGGGCAAGGTGTGAGCCGGTCTTTCATGGTAAAGATACCGTGGATTCCGAACGCGGTTGTTGCCCCTAGATGGGCCAGAGACCGCGCAAGAAGATCGCCCCCGAGAAGCTCACGGCCATTTGGCTCCTTCAAAGGAAACTCCATGGCGTCGAATAGTGTTTAGAGGAGGAAGATTTCGAGATGAGAGCGTGAGATGCTCTTTGGGAAGTTATTTCAGCGTATTAGCCTATGTTGTGCAAAGCAATGATGGCGTCGAGCTAGGAGCAAGATCAACGGGATATCTGAGCACCCGCGCAGTTGGTACCTAATAAACGAATACGGGAGAATCGTCATGCGGAAGTCGTCACCCTACCTCGGTCGTCGTGCGGGGCATCCAGACGCCGTTGTCGCCTCGCGACCGACCACGCCGGCATGCAACCGAGGTTAGCCCCGCAATCTGGATATTCGAGCCCGAAGACGAGACTGGACGTGCTTCATACGTGCTGGTTACACTGCCAAGTTTCAGATATTTTGAATCAATTTCTTGTCTGCGCCTGGTCGATTATTGTCCACACCTGGATGCTGCAATATCTACTGGTACAAACTTGTTACACAACTTCCACTCTCCCAAGGTCCCTTTAGTTCATCCAACCGTTAGGGCCAGCCCAAGTGCCCTTCACCATGGAGTTGTAGTAGACCCAGGGGAAGAAGTCCTTCTTCAAGTGGTAGAAGGCACGACGGGGAACGGCCTGGTCGAAGCCGATCAGGTCGCCAAAGGTCTCCTTGGGCACTCCGGCGTACTTGAACTCGGCGAGGAGAACCTTTCCGTACTCGGTGGTAAGGGGGCAAGAGGTGTAACCGTCATACTTGGGCTCGGGCTCCTTGCCCTCCATGGAACGCAGCAGGTTGCTCACCAGGATGGGCGCTTGCGACGTAACGGCGGCGGCGGTCTTGGAGGTGGGCAGGCTGGAGGCGTCACCGGAAGACCAGACGTTGTGGTACTTGGTGTGGCGAGTGGTGGCCTGGTCGACATCGACGAAGCCGGCCACATCGGCCAGGGGGCTGTTCTTGACGAAAGCATGGGGTCCCATCTTGGGAACGACGTGCAAAAGATCGAACTTCCTGGTGACCTGCTCCTTTCCGTCGGGACGAGCAAAAACGGCGTTGTTGCCGTCGACAGCAACGAGGTCGTGCTGGAACAGGCCGTCAACACCCCTCTCCTTCCTCAGCTCCTCAAGCTTGGCGCTGTACTTGGGGACACCGAACATGGCGGGGATACCCGTGGCGAAGCTGATCTTGATAGGCGAGGTGGAGGTCGGGTTGTACAGGCCAGCGCGCTTCCAGTAGTCCAAGGCAAGCCACATGACCTTCTGGGGAGCACCAGCACACTTGATGGCTCCGGCGGGCTGGGTGAAGATGGCATTGCCCTTCTCGAGCTTCTCAAAGGTACGGAAGACCTTGTCGCAGGTCTCATATCCGTAGATGGTGGAAACGAGAGAGTTGGGGTCGGCCAGAGCCTCAGGCAGGCCCTTGATGCTGCCGTAATCGATCTTGATGCCGGGGGCAACAACGAGGTGTTCGTAACCAAGCTTGTCACCGTTTCCAAGCTTGATGGTGTTCTCCTCAGGGGCGAAAGTGGCGACGCTCTGCTGGTAGAACTTGAGCTGGGGGTCGATCAAGCTGTCGAGAGGCCTCTTCAGTTCCTCCTTGTTCTTCAGACCACCACCGACAAGTGTCCAGCCGGGCTGGTAGTGGTGCCAGGTAGCAGGGTCGATGACGGCGACGTCGTCCTGGGAGAACTTGCCGGTTCGCAAGAGCTGGTGGCTGATGGCCAGTCCGGCGCTGCCGCCGCCGACGACGATGACCTTGTGGCTCCGGGCAACGGAGATAACGGGGGTGGCCTTGGGGGTTTTAGGGGGTTCCGGTGCCTTGGGGACATCGGCTGATGACTTTGCCTTGGGAACTTCGGGAGATGCCTTTGCCTTCTGGATATCGGTGGATGCGGTCGCGAGAGTCCGAACCCGTTGGACGTTGTGGGCAGCAACACCCGCACGACGGGCGTGACGGGCAGCCGAAGACACGCGGGAAGAAAACATCGTGAGCAGTCTAGGAAGTGAGAGGAGATGTTGCGACCGAGAGTAGGTCCTAGTGAGAAGGCGAAGAGTGGCACAAGGCGTGACGACCGGGAACACTGAATTGACGATGAATTTGAGAGAGGCGGCTGAAAAAAATGGGGAGTAAACGGGTCAACGTCGATAAATTGACACCTAAACGCCGAACCGGCGGGGCTCTGGGGGGGCACCTTCAGGCACTCTCCACTGTAATTGACACCTGAGGAAGGGGTTGTACGGGAAACTCGGTGGAGTATGGATGTACTTATCTACCTATGCAAGATAACTAAGGTACCTACCAACCCTGTAACAACACAACACTTGGTGAACGTACCGGCTGGTGAAAGTGGGGCATACCAGGCGGGGCATTAGTCCCTGAATTGACGAATAGAAGGCACCCAATTCGCAAGCGGCACCGACCACCGATAGCCGCTGCTCATGCCGACAAAAACTCGCTCACGCTGGGCGATGACCACACTGCAGTGCACCTCCCCGACGATGGCGCCATTGTTCTGACCAGAACGCCACGCGACCCGGCAGACCCGGCTGGTCGGCCATGTGGTCCCCGAGCTGAGGTGTGGATCGCCGACCGGCACCACCGCCGGGCGCCGGGACGTTTTGTGGAGTTGGCGGCTGTTGTCTACATCCGCAAATCCGATAGCTACCTACCCGAGTACCTGTCAAACTGTGTATGTGCTTATTTAGTGCCGAGTCTGCCGACTTCATCTAACGCTCTATGTGCTACCTACACTCCCTCCCCATCCGTAATTCTTATTTCCTCCATCCACCAACTCCCCTTCCATCGAAGCATTCCCAACTGTACTCAATAATGAAGTCATTGCGTGCCCGCCTTATTCGTAGTGGGAAAACGGTCGCTTACCCTCGTTCTCATTCAACAACATTACCTCCACAAGTCCAGCATCCTCGCGTTTCCACTACAACTAATCCAGTTGCAACGCGATACAGTCTTTGCAAGTGCTCAGGGCTTGCTAACAGCTACCACACATCCCCCTCAAAGGGGTCGCCTGCTAGGGCTAGGTCACTGTCTTCTGCGGCATGCAGCATCAAGGCGACTTCTCACCAAGACCAGCCCGTCATACACGACGTTTTTGAAACTAGAACTGGTACTTGGCAGTACATCGTTGCCGACCCTTCGACATTGGAGGCTGTCATCATTGACCCCGTGCTGGACTACGACCGGGAGACCCAAGTCATAGCCACGACGTCTGCCGACGAACTGCTTTCTCTCGTCAAGCAAAAGGGATACAGAGTTGGCAGGATCCTCGAGACGCACGCTCACGCTGACCATCTCACCGCCGCCTCCTATCTTCAGAACCGGCTCGAGGAAACCCAAGGAGGTCAAAAGCCATCCATCGGTATTGGACGACGCATTGGTCAGGTGCAGAACTTCTTCGGTCAAAGATACGGCGTGGCCGAGGACGAACGCAACGGCATCTTTGACAAGCTCTTCGACGACGACGAAACTTTCCGCATTGGCAGTCTTCAGGCCAGCGCTGTCCATCTCCCCGGCCACACGCCCGACCACCTTGGATACAAGATTGGAGGTAAGACCACGCATTGCACCGTTGCCCAGCTGCCACCTTGAAGTTAGCTGATATCATCATCAGATAACGTCTTCTGCGGCGACTCCCTCTTCCACGTGGACATAGGCACCGCGCGCTGCGATTTCCCAGGTGGCAGCGCCAGTGATCTATACCGCTCGGGGCGGAGGCTTCTGAGCCTGCCAGACCACGTCAGAATCTGGACCGGCCACGACTACCCGCCAGAGGGTCGACAGAAACCCGTCCCGTGGATGACCGTTCGTGAACACAGAACCCAGAACAAGCATCTGAAGGACGGTGTGTCGGAACGTGACTTTGTGGCTCAGCGCAGGGAGAGAGACGCGACGCTTGGGGAACCAAAGCTGCTCCATCAGTCTTTGCAGACCAACATCCGGGCTGGGCGCCTGCCAAAGCCTACTGAGTCGGGACACTTAATGTTGCGCTTGCCGCTCAAGCTCGGAAACTTGCGTTGGTAATCGGCCCCCCTCATGTGGCTGCTGTAAACTATGCCCTTGGAGTACCGTCAAAGATGGAGGCCATTCCTGCAGTCATCTTTCGTAGAGAAGCACTGGAGAACCTTGGAGCGCAAGCGAATGCCAGACTCACTCGACCCACGTGACGTCAACTCGTCTCAGTTATCAGGGTTAGCAGTTGCTGAGAAACAGAAAGTCCCCGGTTGGTGGCAACATACTATATTGCTGAAGTGAAATCCCTTCGTCCACCTGCTCACCTAGTCGTTGCTGCTTTTAGGTCTCGAAATGATGCCTCGGGTGAGCATCGGGTGAGCATGTATGAGGAGTCGATCTAGACCTGATGGGCTTAAGTACTTCCGTGTAAGAGAAAAACTTACTACTATGTACACCTAGTTAGTTAGTTATAGTATGAGATTCCTAGGAAGTGTGTGCTGTCCCCCCGGTATTCCTAGGAATCATACGCCATTACCCCTGTATTCCTGGGAATTGTACGCCATTACCCCTAGTATTCCCGGGAATCATACGCTCCCCCACCCCTGTATTCCTGGGAACCGTACTCCGTATGCTGTCTCCCCTATAAATATTCCTGGGAATTGTACGCTACTACCCCTGTATTCCTGGGAATTGTACGCCATTGCCCCTGGTATTCCCGGGAATTACATGCTCCCTCCCTCGTTGTATTCCTGGGAATTGTAATTGTATGCTATCTCCCCAAGTATTCCTGGGAATAGTGATAATACTGTCCCTTGTAATCCTGGGAATTTGTCGGAATAAGGCCGGTAAGGTAGCCAGAACCTGCTGCGACAAGGGACATGGGTAACCCGGCCACGACCGTTCAACACGGCGACTTTTACATGAACGGGCTAGGAGCACACGTTCATGCGATACAATTGCCGGCCCGATAGAGCTGCTGACTCTCCGACCAGAACTCTCGCTAGATAAGCCCGGTCTGGACCCCTTAGATAGAACAACAATAAGAAAGAGCAACAATATAAAGAAGGTAATAATCACAATGAACACGTGATCGTTGCTACTCCCCCTCAGATGAGGGTATCACCACCTGTGAAACCAACAGAATTGTTTTCTGTTAAATAGGTTATAGTGATAGGCACTCTTGTCCCTGTTCTATTAATTGTATCACTGTCTCTGTTCTCGCGCACGCGCACCCCCTATAAGAGATTGGTGCGCTACAGATACACCACATAGGAAGGACTAACCCCGATATACCGCATAAACGCCAAAGTGTACCTGCTCTTTTGCCCAGGCCACACCAATGGCCCTATGTTAGGGTCAGTTTTCCGACAGTAGGGTCTACTAACAGAAGTTACGGATTAACGCTGTAGAACAGTTATTGTGGTACTGGGTCGCAGTATCGTAGGCTGTAGTAGATCAAGTCTTTAGAGACTAAGGTGATCAGTTGTGGGGGAGCACGCGATCATAACGTAGGGGTGACTGCGTGGAGGAAGTTTCAAGCCAGGGCCTGCCAGCCCCCCCTTCTTATTGGCCGGCTGTATTAGTGATACGACCGCATCTGGTCACTCGTATCGACTCTGTTCATATTATAGTTATACTCATTAATAGCCAATGGGATGGGTAGGATCTTCTGGGCCTCGGCGCCGAAGGCCCGGCGTGCCTCCTTCTTAGCGGCGGAGTCTCCGGTCGGCCGGCGCCGGAGACGGAGAACTTCAGAGGTCTCGCGGAAGACGGTTGTAAGGAACAGTACTAGGGCATTGCCCTTCCAAGTGAACTGGTTGATCTGTTGAATAATACGTAAGCTTCGATTGGGTTACATTTGTATGTGGAAGAAGCTCTTGGTGACATACCTCGCCGTCTTTCGTAGGAATACAATGGACCTCGCCCCAGGGTATTCCCTTGCCAGAGCCAACGGAGGCAATACCCCTTTTGGGCCAATAACCATACCTTAAAGCCGACCGGATTCGGCTTATTCGGCACCGTTCTCGTCTCCATAGACCGGCCCGTAAACCGGACCATAGCCTCATCGACAGTAAGCCCGGTCCCCGGCGTGTAGAACGATTCTCCGGTCTCTTGGATGTGGGCGGACCATCCGTTAACTTGCCGGTAGACCTTCGGCATCAGGCCCTCACGGGCCTGGCCCCGTCTCCGTTGTTCACTCGGCGTCGGCGTATCGGGGAAGTCGGCCGGATTAAAGATCCGAATGCGGCGGAGGAGTAGTTGAAAGCGGTCCCGAGTCATGAAGCGGGTGAGTAAATAGATGGGATCCTCTTGATCCTGCGAAGTGGACCAGTACCTGAATACCTGCGATTCGCTGTGAAGTCCCATACAGATCAAGATACCCAAAAAGAGATAGATTTCGTGGGCTGTAGTAGGCCTCCATGCCTTAATCCGTGACCGTCGCCGAAGGGGTCCGTGTTGCGCCGTTGCCGCCGCCGTGTTAGTCCACTCCGCCCACCGGTCGACGACCTCATACGGGACGTATCGGAGGAAGAGATCAAGGGGCTCCGCCGGCAGGGCTCGGATCTTGGCCTCCCGCTCCGGGACCTCGAAGGGGACGAAGGAGCCAGGGACTCCGCGGTCGACTCCGGGCTCTTCACGATTCATGCGGCCGGACCGTAGCCTCGTGACAGAAATATATGTATACCAACAATGCCTAAATGCATGAGGGGAACCTCTCTTTTGCATATGGCGCAATGGTACAATTTTTTTTCGGTCTGTCACCTCGTCACACCGCTCGGGCCGGCAGGCGTCGGTACAAGCAGCAGCCAGGTCTTCGGGGAGTACAGCGACGGTAATACAGTCCCGTACGAAGGTGTCCGCGGCGTCAGAATCGTCGCTATCCATCGCAACACTAGTTGAAATGCAATTTTTAGTCGTGAAAGTATGGGCAGAAACGCTGGCTAAAATGACGTATCGATATGTATCGTTGTGGTGAGGGAGAAAGGCGCATCCTTAGTGGGGCGTATGTAAAAGTACTGCAGTCCAGTCGCACTCAATGGGATAAGAGGGTCCAAGAGACAAGATGGATAAGACTTCGTTTTGCAACTCAAGAAGATTTGTTATATTCGTAATAATAGGCCAGACTAATGGCAGCGACCTTACCCTGGACTCTTATAAGGCTCAGGTCATACTATATATATGTTCAAGGTACGGTTTTAGTAGCCACTTCTATCTAGAGGATTAGAGGAGAAACTAGCGCATCCAGCACGACGATACAGTAAAAAGGCAGCATTAGTTTTTATTTTATAGAACTTCAGTAAATATCCCATTATTACTTTCCATAACTATCTTTAAAGAAGCATATATAAAAATCACAACACATTATGCCCATTTTCTATAAGCCCGAGTTCCCAGTCCGAGAGAGCCGATGCGGAAGACATGGTGTCTGGATGATCCGCACCGAGGACGTTCTCTCTCCGGTGAAAACAGTCTTGTAACAGTTGCGTTGCGTCTTCCCATCGTTCCTGGTTTTTCCAAGTAAAGGCAAGATTATGCATGCTCGTTAGGGTGGAGGGATGCTCCTCTCCAAGCACCCTCTTTCTCGTCTCCATCACCCGCACAAACAGCTTCTCGGCCTCTTTCCATCGGCCTTGGTTCCAAAACGTCGACGCCAGGTTGGCCATGCTCGTCAGTGTGTCGGGATGCTCCTCTCCAAGGACCGTCTTTCTCGTCTCCATCACCCGCACCTCCAGCTCCTCGGCCTCTTTCCATCGGCCTTGGTTCCTGTATGTCGACGCCAGGTTGTTCATGCTTATTAGTGTGCCGGGATGCTCCTCTCCAAG
>WIGO01000326.1:0-42417 GCA_014235945.1 Colletotrichum plurivorum
AACAGAACAGAGATGAATTGAGATTGTACCTTCCCTTACTTGCTTTTACCTATCTGGATAGGTGTTCCAATCCACACCAACGTTTATATATATGCCACTCGTCTTCAAGCAGACTGCACAACGTCATTCCATACGCAACCGACAGTTCTGCTGTCCAAATGTCGTCTATTCAGATCGTGTCCGACCTTCATCTCGAGACCGCCGGCTATGACTACCAGATCACACCCAAAGCTGCATACCTAGCGCTTCTAGGCGACACCGGCCTCATTTCAGATAACGAATACATCGCCTTCATCGAGAAACAGCTTAGCCAATTCCAAGTTGTCTTTCACGTCCTCGGCAACCACAAGCCTTACAACTCCAGCTGGGATTCGACATGGACAAAGCTCGACAAGTTCCAAAAGGCAAACCGCCTCAAGCGGACGCAAGACCCCCAAACCTCGATGGGGGAGTACGTGCTCCCCTACCGGGGACAGTACGCCGTACCAGAAACCAACATCACGATATTGGGCTGCACACTGTTTTCTGCGATTCCAGCACACGCCATGACGCCCGTCAGCAACGGACTAAACGACTTCCGATCCATCGACGGCTGGACCGTGGAGGAGCACTGCAGAGAGCACCAAGAAGACCTCAAGTGGCTCACCGACCGCGTCAGGAGCATCGCGTCGGCGGATCCCGAAAGCAAAATCGTTATTCTCACGCACTACAGCCCAACCGTGGATAGCCGGGCCGTTGAAGCACGGCATTTGAACAGCCCTCTGAGGTTCGGCTTTCAGACTGACCTCGCGAACAAGGACTGCTGGACGAGTCGCAACGTCAAGCTATGGGCATTCGGGCACACGCACTTCAACTGCGACTTCACAGATGAAAAGAGCGGCACCAGGTTGTATACCAACCAACGAGGTTATAACTTCGAATCGGCTGCCGGGTTCCGACAGGGCCACGTTGTAGACTTGTACTGATGAGCCGATATCGCGGCCGAAGTGGGGATGACGTTGGATTTGAGAAAAATATTACTTCGGCATTGAACTCAGTACTTCGATCATGCTTAGTGTTCGGCAGTCACCGTTGGGGAACTCATAAGATCATACCCCATTATGTTACATAACGCTCATAAAAACTACCTTCTACCTTGTGCCTCGAATCGAAAGTTCCACGTTGCCTTCCTCATACCGCCCCCGGTCGAGGAACTCATCCTGCCAATATGCTGCAAGACGCTGGGAACCAACGCCCACTTCAGCAAGCCCTCATCATTGGCCCAGCGCTCAATGATCTGGTCGGGAAACAGTTTTTCTTCTGGCGGATGAAGAAAGTGCTGCGACAGCTTCTCGAGGTGTCTTCTCGGGAAGACCAAGCCCTGAGAGCAGCAACCGTAGGATGGCATTTGTTGCAAGCCGTGGCGCATCGGTTGCATCGACAACCTCCCGGCGAGGAAGTATAGCAGGATGATTAGCGGCATCCACAAGCCCAGTACACTGAAGTACAACTGCCGTGTGGTATTGGTCGGCCGAAGCAAAGGCTGCGGCCGTATGTATGCAGCTGCTCTGGTGCCGAGAGCCAAGACAGACGCGACCACAACATATGATGCAAATATCCATGTACAGTACGTGGGCAATTCCTCGTTATTCCAGCCGAGAAATGTTTCCGAGTAGAACAAGCGAAGGTAGAGCCAGTCTCGGCTGCCTTCCATGTACTTCTCCTCGAGCGTCCTTGCCCCCTTTATCAATCGATCGTACCAGTTTCTCGAGGTGATGACATCGTCTTCTATCAGAGCAAAGAAGGGCGCTCGAGATTCGTAGCAGGCATCGGCGAGTTGGGCAAAGTCGAAGGCTGACTTTTGTTGTTTCGTCAGGCTTGAGGGGAAGTTGCTCGGAGTTTGCTCCTCGGCCGGCGAGGTGGAGGCTCTCGTCCGGTTATGCAGCCCGTCGTATACGAGGACCTCGTCCGCTAGTTGTCGGAGCCATGGTGCTCTGTACGACGGATGCTGGGCAGGGACGCCGTCGACGATGAACACCTTGATGTGGATCGAGTTGCGTTCTTCAGGGCTCAAAGTATCGACGAGGGAAGCAAGCGATTGGGGTAGATATTGCTGTGTCCTCTGACCCCAAGTCGGGATTCCGATGCAGAGTTTCGGAGTATCCCTCGTAGAACCAGTCGACGCTTTCGATAGACTCTCGAGCTCGGTGGTTGAAGAGGCCGAACCTTGCGCCGGTCTGTCGCTTTCGAGAAACCCGAGAGCTTCCTGTACTCTCACGTGGGAGAACTTGGGCTTGTAGGCTCTATCGGGGTCGAAGAAGTACGAGCCCGGATCAGCGTAACAGCTAAAGTGGAGGTAAAGATATTCCAGAGAATAAGCCAATACAAACAGAACATTCGCGTTCCTGATATTCATGGTTGTTCAAAGCGACAGGTTTGTTGAACGTCGGGTAGAAATTTGTTAACGAAGAATGAGGTCTTGTTTCCGAGTCTGAATAAGATTATAACAATCCAACCAGCACTCTCAGTAAAGCCAAACATCAGACCTTGTAAAAGAGAGCCCGCAATCAGCGGAAGTAGTTGCGGTCTTTACTTAATCAAGTAGGTGTCTCTCCCTGATCTTCGGTGAACAGATATCAGAAGCTTAAATAACAACCCATAGAACTCTGATAGACAACGTTCCACTCATAATTGCCGAGAATAACATGAGAACGTTCCTGTTGTCCAACATAGCCCCCCTCCCGGCCGGCCGTCTGTTGCCCTGAACGTGCGAGAAAAGCAAGCAAGCAAGCATCTGATACGAGATTGCGGCACCCACGATGTCGCAGATCCCCATGGATGGGAGAATTTGGACCATCCAGCGCTTGAAGAATACCGGTGCCTGGAAGGCCTGATGCAATGCTTATTCACCGGCGGGTGGGTTCTCGAGAGATGGACTTCCGCGACTGGGGCCACTCGGGACGGACTTCCGCCGCCGCTGGGTCCCTGCAACCTTACCGTCGCCCGCTGTGATCCAATGGGCCGTCTAGCCGCTTCGAGTTGCCGCGTCGCGCGGCGAGCTTTTCCGAAAAGCTTGTTCTCTTGCTTGGCCCCGTGCCGTCGTAGTCGGGCTCATTTGCGCCAGGTCTGAACCTTATCATGTGCCGTTGTCTGGACACGAGTCGCAGACGGCAGCCCATGGTTGCACTCGCGGGTATGTGGAATGAGTGTCGGAGATGTCAGGCGCGAGTTGTCGACAGCATGAAGTTGATATAGGTAGTGAGTGTTAGTCGGTGCCGTGAAGTATTGATACTTGCTGGCATGGAACGATGTGGCTGGAGCACGTGCATGTGCGATACCGCATAGCGAATCCTGCCGTTTTCGAAAATGAGCAAAACGACTCTCCGCCAGTAACTCTGTGAAGATTTACGTACCTCAAGTCAACTACCTAGTGTTGCATACTCTCTATGCGAGCGGGAAGTTTTAACCGCCATCGTCGAGCGGTTGAAGTTTCAAGAGGACATGTTGAAGCGAATTGATGGCGCTGGGGGAATGTGCCTGTTTCGACCGTTGACCTGTATTGTGTTGCTTTCGTAGTTAGTTAAAGACTCAATTCCAAAGATAGGTAGTTACAGGAATTGAAATGACCTGAAGAGAGAGAGCTTGGGGGAGGCTCTGAACTTGTAACAGGCAACGTTTAAGTCTCCATTCGGAAGCCACCTATGAACCCTCGTACCCATCGGGCATCTGGAGGGGTACGGATCAATAAATTTCCAACAGCGTTGGAAAGACCGCTTCGATGGGCAACTTGAAAGTCCATATCCGAAGCCCCTATCTTGAGCCCCGGGCTTGGATGTCTCAGCGCCTAGACCAGTGTACACATGTAAGACCAAGCAGCCAAGCCGCTGAAGCTCCATTCGACACCCAGTCTTCTCCACCAAGGGCCCGTTAAGTCGGTCCGTTGAATTCAGCGAGAGCATGAACGGATCCAGCATTCTGCTTCAATCGGACCGTTGCGCTGGATATAATTTCAGGTTGCAGAAAACGGAGAACGTCGTTTGGGGCCCCGGACGCCTTGTACTCTGGGCGGGATTCTAGCGCGCGGAGCCCGGGGCTTCCGGGGTGGGAACGGCGGAGAGATGCGGAGGTGGTTCCCCCTCACCGTACCTAGGGACATACACCAAACAATCAGGCGTCTTCTGTGACATTCGATGAACGGTTGTAGTCTTTGAGGTTGGGATTACCTACCACATCCGTTGGAGCTAAAGGCCGGGCGGCGCTTACGCTACACGAAACCGGCCTTGGAGGAACTGCGTCATACACACATCACCCGCGCAAGGCGTTCCTTCCAATGCCACCAACAACGCTCCCGGCGCCCATGTTTTTGCCATTCGCAGTCGTCAAAGATTCAAAGAATCCGGGCGTTGGAGACGTTGGGGAAGCCGCCCTTAGCCGTGGCGCCCAAGGGACCAAGAGCAGGCCACGACTGACTCGTTCAACATCCAGGCCTCGGTGAACATCTTGTCGCTCCAGCCCAGAGGCACTGCCAATGCCCTCCGGCGGTCTTGGAAGGTTACACGTTCCACCACGAGACCTGGCTTGAATGCTTAAGCAGGTTCCGCGTCGGGGCTCTCGAGAACTCCGGTGAGGCTTCCAGTTTGCTCACCTCTCCCCAATGAGAAACGCAGAGGCAAACAAGACTCAGGCGCGCCGTTGTCTGACTCGCACGTGAGGTCCAGCGATCGTCATGGCTCTTGTTCTCGTCACCCGTTTTCCCCAATGTCGGCGCATTCTCTCGGCAGCCACGAGTGCCGGAACCGTCTGCGATTCTTAGGTACTCTTCCAGGAGAAATGCCCGCAAATTTGGACTTTCGAGAAAGGCTGGGCATGATCGCGTGGGCACAGTCTTGGCCTGCGCAGGTCGATTCCGTGTGCCATGGCTCGCTTACCCCTGCGGCGTGCCGGGCGATGACGACGGCCAAGCGGACGATCTTCAAGCCTCACACCCCCCTGAGCGACCCAACCACTGCTCGCAGAGCGCAGTTCGAACTGGTGTTTTTGGTCCGGTTCGCGCAAACTTGAAAGCCTGACTGGCAGTTGCGAGCTGTCATTGAAGTCAGCCAACAGCTATGCCCAGCCTGCCTCATCCGGTCTATCCGCGTCGTTGATCGCGCCTCTCGCTTCCGTCCCGTTGGAATGTAATCCCTCTCTAGTCTGTACTTCCCCGGATTCTGGTTTGCTTGTCTTTTTGGTAGTTCTCGGCCTCGTGGGTGGCGCCCTATCCAGACTCGTCTCACCGAGTCATCTCACTCCTCATTCTCACTCTCACCACACCACACGAAACACCCCGGATCATCACGTCCTTGCAGGGGAAAGGGAACGGGATGTACTCCGTACCCAGTCCCGTCCTCTCTAGACTCTCAATCCCCGTCTCACCCGGTCTGCCCACCCCCATGGAGGGGGCCCCAATCAACCTGCCAGGCCTGCGCCCCAGCGACAAGAAGAGGTAGGACCGACTCCGAGTCGGTCGGCGGCCTGGGCAACGTCATGGTAGCGTTCCCGTCGCGGCTGGCCGTCAGGCGACTACGATCGTCCGCAAATGCAGCTCTGTAGGTTGTGGCTGCGTATAAAGGCATCATGGTGCATTTGAAGGAAGTGATAGACGTCATTCAGACTGATTCGCTCACTCAGTTGAGTTGTTATTCATAGCATAACACCACCTGTCGCCCATCTTTGAGGAGATTGTCTTTGTGTTGATCTTCTCACCTACTTGCCAGAGAGTACCGCATACTACCACACCGAGGGCCTTAATCTCACATCGCGTATTGGTTGCTACGCGCGATCTTCAGTCCTGCGTTCTTCATTTTTCGAGTAAAACACGACAGGGTATTGTCAAGATGGGCTTGGGAAAAAAGTCAGTCCTTATCCTGCCAACGTACAACCACTCTACCTTCATGGACTAACACTAACCCCGTCAACAGGTCCATACGCATCAATGGCGCCGACTGCGGCGTGGAGGCTCTCCTCCTCGGAGTCGTCACCTCTATCGGCGGCTTCCTCTTCGGCTACGACACCGGCCAGATCTCGGGCATGCTCCTCTTCACCGACTTTAGACAGCGTTTCGCGACCGGCCCGGAGGAGGACGGCATCCCGACCTGGGTCTCCATTATCCAGTCCCTCATGGTGTCCCTGATGAGCATCGGAACCCTCATCGGCGCCCTCTCCGGCGCCTACACGGCCGACTGGTGGGGCCGCCGACGGAGCCTGAGCTTCGGCGTCGGCGTCTTCGTCATCGGCAACATTATCCAGATCACGGCCATGAACTCGTGGGTGCATATGATGATGGGTCGCTTCGTCGCTGGCCTAGGCGTCGGCAACCTCTCCGTCGGCGTGCCCATGTTCCAGTCCGAGTGCTCCCCGCGCGAGATCCGCGGCGCCGTCGTCGCCACCTACCAGCTCATGATCACCTTCGGCATCCTCATCTCCAACCTCATCAACTACGGCGTCCGCAACATCCAGGAGTCCGACGCCTCGTGGCGCATCGTCATCGGACTCGGCATCGGCTTCGCCCTGCCCCTGGGTGTCGGCATCCTCGTCGTCCCCGAGTCCCCCCGCTGGCTCGCTGGCCGCCACGACTGGGAGGGTGCCCGCATGTCCATGGCCCGCCTCCGCGGTCTCAAGAGCGACCCCCACAACGAGCTCGTCGAGAACGATCTGCAGGAGATGTTCAAGGTCCTCGAGGAGGAGACCCGCACCGGCACCGGCACCTGGCTTGAGTGCTTCACCGGATCCTCCGGCATTCCCAAGACCGTGTACCGTACGATCCTCGGCATTTCCATCCACTTCCTCCAGCAGTGGACTGGTGTCAACTACTTCTTCTACTACGGCGCCACCATCTTCGAGTCTGCCGGCGTCGACGACCCCATCATGACCCAGCTCATCCTTGGCGCCGTCAACGTCGCTTTGACCTTCTACGGCCTCTACGTCGTCGAGAAGTACGGACGTCGCTGGCCTCTCTTCATCGGTGCTCTGTGGCAGGCTGCCTGGCTGACCGTCTTTGCCTCCGTGGGAACCGCCGTTCCTCCGACCACCAGCCGCGCCACCGGAATCGTCATGATTGTCTCGGCGTGCATGTTCATCGCTTCCTTCGCAGGCGTAAGTCATCTCCCCCTCTTCCAAGCGACACGATCGGGAGGATTCCATGTACTGATACTCCACAGACCTGGGGACCGATGGCCTGGTGCGTCATCGGAGAGCTCTTCCCCCTCCGCACAAGGGCGAAGCAGGCCTCGCTCGCCACGGCCGGCAACTGGCTCGGCAACTTCCTCATCTCCTTCCTCACCCCGCTCGCCGACGAGGGCATCTCGTACGCCTACGGCTTCGTCTTCGCCGCCTGTAACCTCATCGCTGCGCTGGTCGTCTGGTTCTTCCTGTACGAGTCCAAGGCGCTGTCGCTCGAGAACGTCGACCGGATGTACAGCGACCCGTCTGTCAAGCCCTGGTCCTCCAGCCGCTGGGTGCCCCCTGGCTACATCACCCGCAAGCAGAAGGACGACTCGGCCTTCCACCGCGCCTCCATGGCCACGGATGCCACCGCTGTCGGAGACGGCCCCCACGGCCCCAACGGTCACACCAAGGAGAAGACCAGCGAGGAGCGACCGTACTCGGAGCACCACCAGAAGACCGAGAGCACCTCCAACGCTGTCTAAGTGCAGTTGGAGTGTTGTCTTGATAAAACTTTCAGTTGGCTGTCTCGTGGACATTGAAACTCGCCAACTCGTATAGGGAAACGGATTTTCGCCCTATGTAATAATAGCATATTTACTTAATGATTGAATGAAATAATCACCAAAAGATGAAATATCTTTCATTGTTTAAATCGTAATGTTTACAGCCCAGATCAATGAGAAGACCCAAGTGCCTTGAATACTCTAGTGTGGTTCTTTATACCAACCCTGTTTCTGATCAAGCACTACCAGTGCGCATGAAAACATTGGACGGCCGATCACGGGACGCAAACTCCTCATCAACATCGTACGCGATCTCTCCGCCCTCCTGCTTGAATCCTAGCTTCACATAGACGCGTCTCCCCATCGTCGAGCCCTCAAGAATAGCCTCGAGCCCGCGTCGCTTGGCCTCATCCAGACCCCACTGGACCAGCTTCTTGGCCGCCCCTCTTCCCTGAAACCTGGGGTCCACGGCGCACATATCCAGCACGAAGACGGCGGGGGGGTTCGCCTTCTCCTTCTCCCGGACGACCTCAGCCCGCCTCTTGTGCAGCGAGCCGATGCACTGCGCGAGGTACCGCTGCTCGGCCTCGTTGCCGGGGTGCAGCTCCTCAAGCCCGAGGGCCTGCTTCATGTCCGTCGGGTTCGGCTCGCCGTGGCCCTCGACGTTGGACGCCTGCATCCAGATGGCCGCGCCCGCGATCCAGCGCTTGCCGCTGTTCTCCGGGTCTGGAACCGTCGCCTTGAGGAAGATGGTGTTCGGGCGGCCCTGGTTGTCCGACGTCACGGCGCGGAAGCGGGCGGCCATGCGCTCGCCGCTGGCCGCGACGCCCGCGGGTGTGTCCCAGCCTGGGTTCATGAGCATGTAGA
The DNA here is from genome assembly GCA_014235945.1 of Colletotrichum plurivorum. Lineage (NCBI taxonomy): Eukaryota > Fungi > Ascomycota > Sordariomycetes > Glomerellales > Glomerellaceae > Colletotrichum > Colletotrichum plurivorum. The sequence continues at coordinate 8,556 of WIGO01000326.1, forward strand.
CGCCGTCGCGCACCTGGTGGCCGAAGGCGTTGATCGAGACCTCGGCGGCCTGGTGGAAGTCCGCGGCGTCGGTGATGACTTCGATGCGCAGGTCGGAGGGGTCCTGCTGCCCCGCGCCGGCGACTTCGGCCATGGCTGGTGACGTTTTGGTGGCGAGTTTGAGTTGTGGGGGAGTTGGGGATTTGATGCGAGGACTCCAGGCGGCGTGAGACCAGGAAGAGGTTCTGACGATTCGCGGATTGTTACTTCCGACTATCCAAAGATTGGTGAGGAAATGAGAATTCGTGATGTTGACAAAGTGTCTTTTCGTCGCGTTTTGAGGCGATGACGAGAGAGGAACAAACGCCAAGCCGGCGGATAAAGTACGATAAAACGCATGAATCATCCAACTGCTCCGCGAAGCGGCCCACTAGACTCCGCATTTCGCATACATGAGCGAGCATTGGATCGGTAACTTCTAGTTGTCATTAACCGCGTTGCACGGAACAAGCCATTTTTAAGAGGTTTCGTTTATTTAACCCTATGATTCAAGTCTACATGTTAGGTTGAGGTTGTTTTTGATACTCAAGGATCGGTGCTACAAGTCTAGGTGGTTATCCGTCTTCTACCAACGGCCATCAGGTTAGCACCTAGTGGTATTAATAGGAGTCTCGCAAGCCCAGAATATCCACGGGACTTCCGTTCCACCTCACATCAAGTTGGTACACCTCTTGTGCACCTACTTCATTCTTCTTCAATCCGGCCTCAAGCGGCGGCTTTCCCTAGTCAAAGTAAACTTCTCCCAAATAGTGCGTGTTCTTGCCCGATTTCTTCAAGTCCTGGTGTAGTAGAGTGACTCGGTCCGATCTTCTCTGCCACATCGATGACCCTGAAAACATATCGAAATCCATCAGATCATTCCTCGCCGAATATGCGGCGGCAAGAGGCAGGCGGGCGTGGGTCACCGCGCCAGCCCAGGGCTCCCCACAGTGTAGACCGAATGCCAAAGACATGATGACAACATCGCCATCGTCCTCGTCTTTGTGCGCTCGTCTACCCATCAGATGTCTAGCCTTGCCAAGCAGGACTCTGTACCACAAGATCTCACCGTTCTGCACCAAAGGAGCTTCTGACTTGAGGCGCTTCCAAGATTTCACCGAGATTGCCATACCGGCGGCCTTGAAGTCATTGGCCACATGTCGCTCAATTTTAAAAAAGCGAGACTCGTCGACTCGATTATTGCGGGGTTTTGTCATCATGAAAAACCGAAGTCTTGCCCCAGATCCAGTACCCCGGTTCTGAGGTTGCGACGATTTGTTTTCGGAGACGAGAATCCGAGCAGCTTGCATGTGCATGTCGCCGGGGTATTTGCCGCTCGCATATCCGCCTTCGGGAACCACGCGGTGAATAACCGTTCTGTTGTTGAATCTGATACGCGAGAAGTGGCCTGGCGGACGGTCTTCGCGTTGTCGGAGGAAAATGATGACAGACGACTTTTGTGAGCCCCAGGAGGCAGCCAGGTATGCAAAGTGGTAGCCTTCGAAATACGGTGACATTGAGACAACCGGGAGCTGAATCTGGAGTCCGGAATTGGTCATGGCATAAGAGGGCTCGAGGTTGACACCGACCATGTTGAAACGGTGGATGAAATCGTTGTAACCAAGAGGACTAACCTCGACAGAATGTAAAAAGGCTGACGGCGAAGTGGCCAGCATGCCGTGGAATTGGTCGTTGTCATCTGCCTGCCATGCAAAAATGGTGTGGTCCGTCGAGACCTTCATAATCTCTTCTTGAAGCCTGAGAAACGCCTTGCGTCCTTCGCCGTAAACGGTCGGCATGCTGATGCCGAAGATTCCCATGAGTGAATATGCTTCATCCTCCACACGTGTTGTATGTCTGCGAGATGCCCAGGACATCTTCTGTGCCACACTTGCGGTGTGTATCTTGTTCTTGTCCTCCAGAATCTCTTTTCGGACCCCTGTTATCTCGGATATGAGCCCCGAAAGAGAGGACCTGGTTCCCAGAGTCCTGGAAGTCCAGGTGCGGTCAAAGAAGATAACCACGGACGGAGCGATGAGTTCCTGCAGCGTCCAACCACGTTCGAACCAAACACTCTTCCGGAACGCCGAGTCGTCAGTAGGCACATGAGTTCCGGGCGGAACGTCTTCCATGTAGGCGAAGCATATCTGGGAAGCCTCGTACCAGGGATATATGGAGTTGATAGCTTCCGACAACTCAGCACTACTCGACTTGTCGATGCAGCAGGTATCAATCCAGGCGTAGCTGAGGCCATACTCGAGGGCCTGCGCGCAGGAGGAGATTAGCTTTTTGTAGCCATGTTTGAGCTTTGCCGCAGGATTGTGGGACACAAGATCTTGGAACTTGACCTCGTCAGACGGCGGCCCCCATCGATGGGACAAGATAGCATAAGACGGGATGTTGCCCACATGAAGTTCGAGACAGACGTCAAGCTGGCCAGGTCGCTCAGTTTCGCTGATGCTCAACAAGTACATGGTCAAAGTCTCCTCTGGATGAATTTGGAGGTGGGGGATGAGATGTTGGAAGACGGAGGACTTAGCTGTCGATCAGAGAAGGCTCCGAGCCTGGGTCAGCTGAGCCGACAGTTCCCACCTCTACACTAACCCCTCTCATATGCGCAAGTGAGGCGCAGTGCAGATACTTATGGGGACTATTATTTCACACCCCCAAGATAAGCACCACATCCCCTCTAGCTATTCTAACCTACTACTATTTACTTTTAGTATGTTATTATTACCTACTATCTTTCGTCGTCGTCGTTGTCGTTACTGTTGCTTGTGGGGTGTGAGATATTCATCTTGGGGGTTCGAAATAATAGTCCCCATGCCAATACTCAAGCATGGCTAAGTGCACTTCCATCTCACATAGTACGCCTTTCACGACGATCAAGCTCGCTTCTGCGGTAGTCCAGTCGGAATCTGGCCGGGTTTAGCACCTGGGCATGCAACTCATTCAGTCCGACTTGAGGACATACGGATTTGCTCTAGAAGCCAGAAATGTCGCAAATGATAATCACGTCATATTACAATTCGAAGATAGGAATAGCCAGGTTAAGGTCGACCAAGACGAAATCAATTCAAAAAGAAATCAGAAAAATCAAAGTCTAACATGCTAAACGACCGAATCCTCCATGAAACCAGACAAAAGAGAATCATAAATAGCCCCGATATTGAATCAGGCACTGACAGCGTACTCCTTGACGACCTGGCACTGGGGAGCGGCGCCGTTGGCGGCGTACTCGCAGCGCTCGCCCTTGATGGTCGAAGCCAGGCCCCTCTTCTCGACGGCGGAGGACTCGGCGCCGTTGCCGCGGCGGGCGTGGAGGCCGGCGCGCTTGGTGGTCTTGGGGGTCACGTCGGTGAAGGCCTTCTTGGCGGAGTCCCAGAGCTTGTTGTCCGAGGTGATGAAGGGAGCGCCGGCGAACTTGGCGAGAACGTCGCCCTTGCCGGTGAAGAAGTCAGCAGCCTCCTCGACGCAGGGGACGGTGTCGATGGTCTCGTTGCCGGAGGACATGGAGCGCTTGGTGTAGGACTCCTTGCACTCGTTGCGGTTGGTGATCTTGCCGACGTTGTCGCTGATGTAGCTGCAGGCCGTCTCGAAGGTGGTCTTGGCGAGGGTGTCGTTCTTGCCCTGGTTGAAGATGCCGGCGAGGTTCTCCATGTCGAGGTGCAGGGACTGGATGGGCTTGTTGGAGCCGTCAGGCTGGCCGTCGAGCCAGACGCAGCGCTGGCGGACGCCGTTCAGGATCGCGCCCCAGTTCCACTCGTAGCCGCACTGGAAGCCGAGGTCGCCGATGGGGATGAAGACCTCATCGCGGCGGGCCTGGGTGTCGCTGCCCTTAACGATGATGTTGGAGACGCAGATGGCGTTACCGCCGGGCTGGATGTCGAGCGACTTGAGGTTGTAGCCGTTGTTGGTCTTGAAGCTCTGAATGGGCGCCTCGGCGTTCTTGAGGCCGTTGTAGAGGTCGAGTCCCCCCAAGTTGCGGCACTGGTCCTTGGACTCCTTGCTGTTGCCCTCAAATACACCGACGATCTCCGTGTTGGAGAAGTCGGTGAAGATGACGGTGGGAGGGTTGCCGGAGGCATCCTGGTTGTCGCCAATCTCCATGCGGAGGGTGTAGAAGTCTACATCTTTGGGCTTCTGGGTGATCGCCTGCATGATGCCGATGCCGGATGACACGAGGCCCAAGAAGGTTCCGACATTGCCAATGACAGTGCCGAGGGTTGCAACAGCTCCGATAGCGGCCATTTTGATTGATTCTGAATGGTTGGTAAGTGAAAGTGGTGGGTAAAAGATCCCGAGTGAGTGACTGAAAAGCACGAAAAAAGAATGGAAGTGCAACTCGTTGTTGCGATGGAGGATTGCGATGTGATGTGATGTGATGGTGAGAAGAAGAAAAGACCAGACATAGACGGCGATGTCGTCTTCTTTTATAAAAGTTCTGAACTCACGAGAGTAGTACCATCGAGGATCAAGATACTCCGTGCTCTGGTAGCGATAGCCCCTTCGTCCGGCACCATCCCGTCGGCCACCCGTACTCAACTGACTTTGATACAGCGACTAGGCCTGTGAGGCCGACCTTGAGTCGGCGCCCTATGGCACAACCGGCGGGATAACTGGAGCTTCTGCTATTCTGAGCTGCCAAGGTCCATGGCGATGGATCGTGAAGGGGATAGACAAGGTCATTGTGGATGGCAGCTTAGCATGTGTGTTAAGCATTCTAGCGACCCAGTTCGCTATGTCTGAAACGGCGGGACGAGGCGATCGACACCAGCATCGCTGGACAAATGGCACCCTTGCAGCAGCTGACATTTCCCCTTACCCCGATTCCCCGGACCTTTTTCCGCCATCATGTTACGAGGCCAGCCACCGCCGTGCCTTCTGAGTTGTGCAGAGTTGATGATGTTAAGCTGGGTTCGTACCTTTGCGTTGTCGTGTGTCAGCTCAAGTTCAGTGAAGCAAAAGTTGATCGTCATCATTCCTGGGGAACTTTATGCTTGCGACGAAGTTCCCATTCAACGCCGTTTTACTCCACTAAGACCCCAAAATAACTAGAGTCAAGTAGCGGGACTGTCAACCTAATTACTCCAGTAGAATTGCAGTCTAGAGAGTGCTAAGCCCTACCGTCCCCTGTATGCGGACTGGGGAAGCATACAGGTGCGAAGCTTAAACCGAGCCTCTTCAAGCATCTAACCCTGAAAGGTTGTCATACAAGACCACTTGGCAGTCTTCAGTCACGCAAAGACTACAGGCGCTGTTATGGCTGCATAAAGGAGTTTATTATCCCTGAAGGCCCCTGAACATGGGGCCTTGGCGGCGCTATGCCACGGACGAACGCCCCTGACTCGTCGAGAGGCCGAGAGCCTCGACGCAAATTTAGCACCGAGGACTCGTGTTCGGCGGTCCCGGAAAAGCCCTGTGGATCTGGGGAAGCGGGATTTCATTTGTTATTTTGGGGGCGAAAGGCATGGCAAGACAAATTGAACAAGATCCTAATTGCCAATGCCTCCTCGCAAAGTCCGGAGTTGATGGAGCAAGTCTTTGCTATGGACGGGCTTGCGCACCAGATGCTTGGTGGCCCGGCCTACTTGTCAGCGTCGCAGGTCGCAAACAAAAAGAAACCAGTCAACGCAGCCAGGGCCTTCCAGTGCCACGAACCCCCTCGACAAGCGGTCGTTACAGTTCCAGGCCACCCGCGGGCTCCGTGATCCGCTGCCGACGTTGCGGCCGGTCACCGATTGGTTGTTGATGTTTCCATGCCGGTGCGGTGTCGAGGCCCAACCCTGCCGCAGGTTTCAGCCTCTAGACGATCCGGCGGGATCAGTTGTGCGGTCCCCCAAAAAAGCACTGCCATCAGGTCGGTCTCCTGGGCCGAACCATGGTCTTGGTCAGCCCCGTGCCCACCCAAGTTCGCCAGCCACGTTGGCGGCGAGTATGGTAGCGAGCCCAAGTTTAGACTTCTACTTTGGGCAAGGGAGATCTGGTAATAATGCTCAGCCTTATAGGGACAGAGGGGTAGAGTTGGTTCTCGTCTATCCGACACCGACATGAATGTAACGTCCAGTTCCCTCCGCAAGGACGCGAACAACCTGGTGATGTCAGGTGATACGGATGAGCCAATTATCAGCAGATGTCTGTGTCGCGTGTCAAAGTATTATAGTATCGAATTGTTGAAGCCAACAGTCAAGTATTGGCCAGGTCTGTATAGGTGGTAGGTTATTGTGACTAAGCCCTCGCGGAGTGAAGCTCCGATTGTTCACAGCAGCCCAGCCAAATTCTTGCTTTGCTGGAGACGAGGATGTGCCATTCTCGTAGACCCACCATTTGAACTCAACTCGAAACAGGGGAGGCATTGCTACTGGAATCAACGGCCCGACCTTTTCGTAAAGTTCGCTCTGGAAATAGGTCTATAGGCCATTCCTTTTCATGCAATCGTTATTCTCTAATCTACCTGGTTCCTGTGTTGCCAGCTAGCAAACTATTACTTCGCGAATCTATAGCAACTAGGCAAGGCTTTAGACGCGGACAACTCAAGAATGCCCGCCACTTTCATGTGATATCGTGACCCGTCAACTACCTTTACTCAATGACGTGATCCACCCAGCGCATCCACTGTTCACTTCGGCAAAGCTCGTTGATGGAATCTGTCATCAGCGAGACCACCAGCTCGTACTCCTCCGACTCTTTCTTCGCCGGCAGGATCAGAGCCGTCCCGACGCCGATGCCCGAGCTGACACGTCTCACAGCGTCCGCCTTCCGGCACGCGAGCCCGGGAAGCTCCCACTCCTCGTCTGCTCCGAAGTACCGCCAGGTGTTGAAGCCCAAGCACGCGGGGTTCATCAGGTCGATGGCTGCGCGTAGAATCCGAATGTCCTGGCACGCGGCCATCGCCTTCGTGTGTCTGGCCACGAAGCCCTTGTCGACGGACTTGATACCGTCATCGATCAAGCCCACGAGCGCCGCCAGCGACTCGATGCTTTCCGCTGCGCTGAGGACCTGCGTCACCCGGGTCTTGATCATCGGGTAGGTTGTTGTGTTGCCGAAGTAGTCCTTGGTGTCGTCCTGGAAGACGCGCTTTCGCCAGTTGACCGAGATCATCATTTCCGACTCGGCCTCCGACTGGCTATACGGGTCCTCCATGTTCTTGGCGATTTCGTCCTTTCGTACTCCATCTTGCCAACCAGCCGTTTCTCCAGCCCTCGCCTTGCACACGTTAGCCCAGGTAAGCGCCGCCAAGCACTGATATATGGTGGGCACTTTCTCATTGTTATTGGCGTTGGCCAGAAGGCCCCGAAGCTCTTGCAGCTTCTCTCTCTTGAACACGAAGATCTTCTCAGACTTGCTGCTGTTGTCCAGACTCAACGCGCGACCAAGAGACACAGTGGTACCTGGTCCCGAATCGTCAAACATAACGGTCAAGTCCTGGCATGACTCCATCAAACGCGTGAACGGTTCCGTTCTTCCGTTCTCCTCGCTCATGGCAAGCTCTGGCCCCAGCTTCTGCGAAGCCGGGTGGTCGACTACCTCGCCTCTTGTCTGGGCAGCGAGACATTCGACAAAGGCCTGTTGAGAAAGGCCATCTGCGAAGGCGTGGTTCAAGTGCACCCACAACAAGAGGCCGCCTTGAATGAAGGAATAGTTGACCAGACTGGCCCGGGCGTGGCTGCGTCGCCCCGATTCGGAATCAAAGGCTGGTTTGAAGGTGCTGTGGAGGAAGTAGCTCGGCGGAAACTCTTTCCTTTTCAGATCGTTATAGGAAATGTTTATCTTGGCACTGGCGTCGAGTTTTGTAAGCGGAATAGTGCCGCCCTTGCTCGTCTCGAGGCTGATGACACCGAGACGAAGCTCAACTCTGACCGTGCCCGCGAAGTCAGGTCTTTGGGCCGCCAGGCGGTCCAGCGAAGCGCGGAGGCTAGCGACGATCTCTTCTTCTTTGGCATTGTCTTGCAGCGGGAAGCAGAGGCAAATGCTCATGAACTGCCGACGGGCGCCTTGGTTCCAAATCGCCAATGGTACCGACTCGACCACATGCTCTTCAGCTTTTTCGAGTCTCTCCATTTTGATTGCTTCGACTGTTTCGATGCATTTGCTTGGTAACTCTTCATGGCCTCAACCTGCTGGGCGGGTTTTAAAATACTACTGCGAGAAACTCCGGTGAATCAGGAATCCAGTGCTGTTCACATCACCAACGCAGATTTTCAACCACTTTCTCAGTGAATCAGCAATACGCGTTTTCGGTCTGATTATTAAAGAGTTTCGTCTTGGCAGAATTTGAAGCCAAGCATTTAATAATCACCGCATCGGAAAGAAAATTTGTGGATAGACCTCGGCGGATACCGACGCCATCGTGCGACGCAGGGGGCAAGCAAGCCGTGTCCCGATTCGCGATAGCCTTTCCAACCTAAAGTGCTGGAATATAAATCGATCAATTTTGTATTTCCAAGAAGATCGGACTGAAGATAGTGCGCGATGGGCTCTCGTGAGATCTGGCTTGGCCAGGCCGATGGTTTTCATGACTCACGATGCGGTTGAAGTCTAGAGTCAAACTGCATCATCAAGCTGATGAGCTGCTAATTGCCGACTCGCCCCCTTTCAACAGGCAGGGGTGTCAGGGGGCCTATAGGTCAGGTTCATGGATTAAGGTATCCAACACTGATGGATGCATCCACGGAGGGCATGTGAAATTTCTTGCCAACGACAAAACCAAGGCCCTTCCAGATTTTTACTAATTAGACCTTCATCGCTCGCTCAAATCTGAAGAAGTCAACGTCTTTTTTCCAACCGGCGTATCTTGGCTCAGCAACTCGCAGCAGCTTTGGAATTCTGTAGAGCGTGTTCGTAGAGCTGTGATTAAAGGGTTTTCGGCGGGGCATTAACTGTATCGGGCAGATCCGTACACTAGCTATGCTCGATCCTTTCCACCGGATAGCCCCGTTGAGCCCTTACGATGCTGATTCAGGGGCTAAAGCAGCCTGCAGCCAAACCCAGACCTATGGAACTGAAGTTCACGATTCCCCCTGAGTCCCTTGCCATGGAGCATGCGAGCCGACGAAATAGGTAACACCGTCGCGAAGAGATTTCCTAGAGTGGACTGCTGGCAGTGAAGGCACCGCTTCCAAGCAGGTGGCATGGAATTCTCTGGGCCGTCTGCTGTTCAACTCGGATCCGGCAGTGGTGGCCGGGATAGGGCCGGCAAATTATTCTACAAAGGGCAAGATTTCAATTCAGCGTCTCTATAGGGAGGAAAGATGAGCGCACGATCCACTGTTCATTGGGCTGTAGGCCAATCCGACGGTCTCGGGTTTGTCGTACTTCGTATTATGTTCCCAGTTGAGCGTGGCCTTTAATTAAGTGATAGCTGTAGTCTGTTCCAGGTAGACGGAGATGGGTCCTCCAACGGCGGCTACGGGTCTCATTCCCGACGGCGTAGTCGGTGTCTATCGATGTTCCGGCTCGACTTTACTTGTTCCGACTTTTCTGTCAACTATCAATAGTTCCTCTGCTCCGGCCACCTGACGCTCTTCTCTAGTTGTCAACTCGTTCTGTCTCTCGCTTTCAACTTCCGACTTGGCTCACAGCCTTCTCACACACTCTCTCTACCTATCTCTCTCTCTTTTCAATCGTTTGGGTTCTGGAACTCAAGCGCCATCGTTCGCTTCTCTCCGCACGTACCAATTTCTCTCCCTACCTCGGAAATTTAATCTTGCTTCGATCGCGATCTCTCCACGATGAAGTCTGCTTCCACTCTCTTGGCGGTCTTGGCCTGCCTGGCCAACCTGGCCACGGCTCAGTCCGTCGTTGGCAAGGCCGAGGGCTTCGCCGCCGGCGTGACGGGAGGAGGCAACGCGACCCCCGTCGAACCCAAGGACATCACCGAGCTCACCAAGTACCTGACCGACAAGGAGCCCCGCGTCATCGTCCTCTCCAAGGAGTACGACTACACCAAGTCCGAGGGCACCGTGTCCGGCAACGTCTGCGCCAGCTGGGGCAACGGCGCCGCCTGCCAGAAGATCATCCAGAAGGACTGCGGCGGCAAGCCCGGCTCCACCGAGACGTGGTACAAGGCCCCGACCCAGCCCATCGACGTCGGCGACAACAAGAGCATCATCGGCGTCGGCAGCAAGGGCGCCATCAAGGGCAAGGGTCTCAGGATGAGAGGCAAGAACGTCATCATCCAGAACATCCAGGTCTCTGACCTGAACCACAAGTACGTCTGGGGTGGTGACGCCATCGGCTTCGACGGCGCCGACCTCGTCTGGGTTGACCACGTTACGGTAAGGACGACAATCTGAACAGTCAATTTTCGATACGTCTGTGTTCAGTTGCTTACTCCTATGTCAGACCGCCCGCCCTGGTCGCCAGCACTACGTCTTCGGCTTCAACCCCAGCAAGCGCATCACTCTTTCCAACAACTTCATCAACGGCGAGTCTGACTACTCCACCGGCTGCGATGGATACCACTACTGGACTTTCGAGATGGTCGGCAAGGATGACCAGATCACCATGAAGAACAACTACATCTACAAGACCGCCGGCCGCAGCCCTGCCCTCAGCGGTGGCACCCTCCTCCACGCCGTGTAAGTAAAGAGATTTCATCCTCCCCTGCTGCTTCTTGAACAGCAAGCTAATCCTACACCCGCAAGGAACAACGTCTGGGCCGAGAACAACGGCCACATGATCGAGGGTGGCGAGGCCGCCGCCCGCGGCATCTTCGAGGGCAACGTCTTCTCCAACATCAAGGCCCTCGTCTCCGACTACAAGGGCAGGATGTTCACCTCCCCCGACACCACCACCAACGCCAAGTGCCAGAGCGCCCTCGGCAGGGCCTGCCAGGTCAACGTCCTCGACAAGGCCACCGGCGACTTCAAGTACACCGACACCTCCTTCTTTGGCGACTTCAAGGGCCTCACCATCGCCTCCGCCGAGGCTGCCAGCAAGATCAAGACCACCGTCCCCCAGAACGCCGGCGCCGGCAAGCTCAGCGCTTCTTCGTCGTCCTCCTCCAGCGGCTCCTCCAAGGCCGAGTCTGCCGAGTCCGTCGACAAGACCCCCGCCGCGGCCGCGGCCACCACTCCCGCTGCTGCCAAGCCCAGCAAGGCTGCCACCAGCTCCGGCTCTGGATCCGTTGCCCTCTACGGCCAGTGCGGCGGCAAGGGCTACTCTGGCGCCACCTCTTGCGCCTCTGGAAAGTGCGAGTTCGTCAACGACTGGTACTCCCAGTGCGTCTAAGGCAATCGCGATTTCCGTTTCCAGGAAATGGTGATGTTGCCTTCCCAATCCCCGGCGCATATGGATCGTGTCTGCTCTGTTCGCAGACGTACGGCTGCCATGTATGAAACGTTGTCACATAACATATATTCTTTGTAAATTAGTATGAGGCCAGGGGCCAAGTAAATAACCTTCTGCGTAGCAAAAGCTCTGCGCACGAGTTTCTTTTCCCTCCATACTGCTCTTGATGGCCGTGTTCGGACAAGCTAATGTCGTTTTGTCTTGAAACCCCTGATCCAGCCCCAAGCCACCCTTTCAGGTACTTTGACCAGTCCTCCGGGCCGACCTACCCAACCGTTCTTTCGGGCCGGTCAGCTTCCGCAGCGAGGTATACCTACCTAAGCTGCTAGGTATTGTGATGGAGTGCCAGGTCTGACACCAGCAGGTCAGGGGTGTTATTTGCCAAGAGATGCGGCTGAGGTTCTTCAAGTCATCACAGAATGCCAGAGCTAACAGTTGGACGGATCGAGTGCAGGCCACGTCGATCATGCCCCTTCCCCATATCGATCGATGAACAGCAAAAGGACCCGACAGGTAGGAAAGACCGTTTCCAACGACTCTATGCAAACCAACTGCCGAGCTGAACTGAGACCACGACTGCTTCCAGAACACCCATCACCTTCCTTTGCCTGGTCGAGTTTTCGGTAGTTAGTCGGAATGGTCAGATGGCGATTCGGCTGCGACGAAGAATCAGTCTCGGGATGGAACTACACATTGCACACACAACTGCCCAGATGTTTACGAGCAGTAGTATCAAACACAGCGAAAACCTATAATAACTATCAGTCCATCGCCAAGGGCACATCCAAATGTGAATCTATTCTGAGTTATACCAACCTGCCTATTAAGACAAATCAGACGTTTTTGCAAAACCTAACCCAATTATACCTCACCTCACCCTTCCAAGTTTCATACAATGAATACCACCCAGCAACTGATATTGGCAAATGAGCACAACAACACCGCGCTCAGAGAGATAATGACGGCAGGCTGGGTCCCTTCGCCTTCGACTCGAGGCACTTGGGACATCGTCTTATCCTGCGTCGTCACACTCTTTGCCTGTGCCTACTCGGTTCTTCACATCAACATTCCGATGGATCCAAACATTTCTGCCATATTTATGACCAAGGTTCGATGGGTCGTTCTCGCCATACTGTTCCCGGACACCATCGTCGTCATGGCATATGCCCAGTACTCCAAGGCGCGGAAGCTGCAGAAGCAACTAAGGAAGCTCCGGGAAGACCTCCCAGATCTGGTGAGTTCGTCTCTTCGAGGGCTATTTTACTTGCCACTGGCCGAAGAACAACGAAGCTGAACATGATCTTGCAGCCAAAGTACATGTGCAGTCTTCAATTCTGCTTTCTCGTCGAGATGGGGGGATTCTGAATATCTACCAAGGCCATCAAGCCGGGCCCGTCTTTTGATGACGGGATCAACATTCCGGACAGCATACCGCTCACCACTCGGGGTTTCCTGAAATTTATCGAGCTGGATGGGCTGTGCGAGCTTAGCTGTGTGAGGAAGTCGCACTTCAGGGAGAGAAGCAAAGCAAGAGTTGTCGAAAAGGTGCTGGTCTTTCTCCAGGTTTCGTGGATGGCGGCACAGTGCATCTTCCGGCTGAGGAAGAATTTTCCGATAACACTTCTCGAAGTCCACACCTTGGTCCACGTTTTCTTCAGCTTTATCCTCCTGCTCCTGTGGCTGAAGGTGAGTCGCCCTCTCTCTGATTCTCGCGCATTCCTACGTTTGGCCTTGCAAGCCATCGTGGATATAGGGACATGGGGTACGGACGATGGAATTATGACTAATACTTGCCCAGAAACCCATGGACATCAGCCATCCAGAACTTCTAGAATGCCGGTCAACAAAGATGAAGAACTTCGTGGCATTTATCGTACAAGCCGAACTTTGCCAGAACGCTTCAGCCAAGAGTAAGCTTGTATGCTATGCCCCATGGTCCAGAACCCACGAAGTCCTGCCCTCGCCTGAACCGTCATCGCCCGAACAGCTCTCGCCTGGACAACTCTCGACTGAACAGCCATCAACTCTCAACTCACGAGAAGATCAACACGTTCAGCCCGGAGCCGATGACGACGTTGACCAGCCGGTTGAGCACGTAGTCATCCAAATCACGGACAAAGACTCCGGATCCCACGATTCGCCACAGCCCCTACTGCCCCTCGCATCGCACGACTTGCCTCAACCGTCTCAACGGGTACAGCCCGCCTGCGATGATGGCATCATTCTCTATGAAGGGGATGGGCTCCCCTGTGGACTGGGTCTCGCAAGCCACGATGAGGCAAGCGATACCAGCCGCAACGTCGTGACAACGCAGCTGAGCCTCTCGCGAGAGGACTTGGCGCGTCTCGAGCGGGTTGCGGATCACGTATACAGCTTACCCGCACCTGCCGAACCTCGCATCCGGCGCCTTGTCAATTTCTTGCCGGCCGACGACTCACCGCGCTGCCTGTCTGACGGCGGGAACGCCCTGTTCCAAGCCAGCGAGAGACGAGGGCACGGCGTGCTCACCCGCTTCTTCTGGCTGCTTTCGGGCGTTTCTCCGTCGTCCGCATACAAAAAGGTCGGCACGGGGAAGAAGAAGACGAGTGCCGCGGTCGTGGCGACCTTGATAGTGAACGTCTATGGTGTGCTGCATCGGCAGACGGCAGACCGAGCCGGCCAATACCCCTCGTCTATTGAGGCACAGCTATGGTACTGCGCAATAATTGTGTGTTCAGTAGCGTCAATGGTGAATCTGGGCATGCGCTGGATGATTGAACGCCGGATTCTCGAGCCCGTGTTCGTGCTTGTGGCGGTCGCATCTTTCTTCTCGCGACTCTACCTCACCGGCGAATCGTTTATAAGCCTTCGAAGTCTTCCGATTGGAGTTTTCGTAAAGGCTGAATGGCCTAGCCTTATTCCACATGTCTAGTTAGTTTGGTTATCCGCTGATACATGCTTATGACCCGGTTGACCTACCGGCCGAGTCTAGAATAATAGAAACTGCTCAGTGTTCATACTTTGCTCAACGACATCGAAATTGGTGGATGTGGAATTGGCGTAAACAGTGTCTTCCCGATATGAGAAGCCTTCATTACATCTGACCGAAAAATCATGCGCCCTTCATCCAACGGTCTAGTAACCCTCCTTCTTGTTGACGACGTTCACCAACCTCTTGCCCTCGCTAAGCCTCTTGAGGTTATACTCCAAAATAGCCAGCACGCGGTCCGCATAACTCGTCGAAAGTCCGCTAATATGCGGCGTGACAAGGAGATTCTTCGCCTTCCACAGCGGGTGTCCCTCGGGCAGGGGCTCCGGGTCCGTCACGTCCAGCGCCGCGCCGCGGATCAGGCCCTTGTCGAGCGCCTCGATGAGGTCGTCCGTGTTGACGACGGGCCCGCGCGCGATGTTGGACACGAACGTGCGCTTCTCGGACAGAATGCGGAACTCCTCCGCGGAGAGGAGGTGGCTCGTCTTGTCGGTCAGCGGGGTGGCGACGACGAGGAGGTCGAGCCCGGAGCCGAGGAAGGCGTGCAGGTCGGCCTTGGAGGCGCCGGAGAACCAGCGGGCGGGGAACTTGCCCTCCGGGTCGCCGAGGCCGGGCGGGGCGTAGCCGTTGTCGCGCTTCGAGTCGGGCGTCGGGCGCGGGTGGAGGGTGTAGGCGTGGACCTTGAAGCCGAGGGCGGTGGCGACGCGGGCTGTCTGGCGGCCGATGCTGCCGTAGCCGAGGATGCCTCTGGAGGGAGGTTAGTTGAGGGTTCATGTGTGAGAGTGAGAGTGAGAGTGGAGGTGAGGGTGAGGGTGAGGGTGAGGGTGAGTGAGATGGAGGGTCCTACATTGTGCGGTCGACGCAGTCTTCTACCCAGTCATTGTCGCGAGACCATTTTCCAACGCGGAAGTTATCAATGTATTTGGGCACTGCAAGTACGATCAGGAGCGGTATTTCAAGACAGGCAGTGAGGTACTCACATTGATGTTGAAACGACAAGAAAGTCGAAATAATCCACTCCGAAATCTGAGGCCTTGCACAGAGTCAGCCAAACCAACCTTCACCATTCTCACCACAAAACATACCCATGGACACCATTCGCAGTCGCAAACGCAACGTCGGTGTCCTTGAACAGCGGATTCTGCAGCACGTGGTTCG
Source organism: Colletotrichum plurivorum (assembly GCA_014235945.1). Lineage (NCBI taxonomy): Eukaryota > Fungi > Ascomycota > Sordariomycetes > Glomerellales > Glomerellaceae > Colletotrichum > Colletotrichum plurivorum. The sequence continues at coordinate 23,992 of WIGO01000326.1, forward strand.
CCCCGGCGCTCTGCAGCTGGACGTACTGCAGCCTCGGCGCGTCCTCGGGGGCGGGCAGCGCGCTCCCCGTGAACAGCACCGTCACGTCCTTCCACTCCTCCCGGTCGAAGCCCGGGCGCGGCGCGCGCTCGGGGAAGTTGAGCTCGTGGAAGACGACCTTCAGGCCGGGGAATTCTTTGTGGAGGCGCGCGAGGTACTCGTCCGTCGGCTTGAACTGCGAGAGGATGAGGAGCTTGTGGCCCTCGAGGGTCGGGTTCGGCGGGGGGAGGAGCATGATCATTGGATTTGGCGGTGGCTTCTCGTAGGTGAGAAGAGGGACGGGTGGGAGGAGTGGTAAAGTGAGATGTGGATGTAGATGTAGAAGATGAGTTGTCTACGTAGTTGATTGATAAGCCGAGATCGAAAACGTGTTACCCGGACGGGGGATTTGGGGGTGAGTTTCAGCTGTTCGGGATGGATAGCAAACAGCACCCGCCGCAGAAGCTTAGGTCTTTCTAGATAATCTTCGGGACGGGTAGTGCGGGGGCCGCTGAGCGCATCGACGGGTCGAATTGCGCAACAGGTTCGGAAAACGCGCCGATTAGAGGATGGGAGTGGGGGGAAGGATGTTCAGACGGTTGGCTCAATCGCAGCTCTTACCGCGCTTCTTCAATGGCGTATGCAGCCAAGTCGCTCGCATCATTGCTTTCGAAGAGATTCCCGGCCCGGTGTCGGCGACGGCGTGAACAGAGCCCCGCCGGAGCTCGGTGTGGAAGTCCCGTAAACGCCGGTAGGTGAAGGTCTCTGTGAGATGGGATGAGCTGAATATCGGAGAGGTAGCTATTAGCTGTTGGGGGGGTTCCTTGGGCGGATAAGTTCCCCGAAGGAGACGCTGTAGGTACCTGCTTATCTTCATCGGGGAGTTGATTCCCTGCCCCTCCTCCACTAACTCATCGATCAATCTCAGGGCTGTCTGTGCCATTTTCGCGTCTTCACGATGCCCAATTTCTTCCCTCTAGGTGCTCACATCTCGTCCTCAGCTATTAAAACAAAGTCCGAAAGGCGGTGACAGAACATCCCAGCTAGCGAAACAAAAAGAAACGAACATGAGGGGAGACTCAGAGTCATGCAGGATTCTCCACATTGAGGCGCGCCCTTCGGTAGACGAGTAATTGGAGCAATTGGAGGCGTAGGTAGTACTACAAATAACTTTTGTCTCGCATCTGCCATTGCATTGAGGCTCTGCTACAAGCTCAACGACCTCAATTGATAGATCATAGATCGTTCATACACGGCCAAACACTTCAGAATGGCTTCAACAACCGTCCGCCACGCGCGTCGCGAAGGTACGCAATCCTCACCAAGCTTGTCACCGCGGGGCACTGACTCGCCCCTCCAGACATCCCCACCATCCTCGCCCTCATCAGGGAGCTCGCAGACTACGAGCACGAACTAGACAGCGTCCTCGCGACCGAGGAAACCCTCGGCGCCACAATCGCCTTCGCCCCCTCTGACACCTCGGACGACTTCACGTCAGGAAAGCCCCAGACGGAGCCCACCTCCCCCTCCAGGCCCGCGCGGTGCCTGCTGCTCTTCAACGAGGCCGGGGAAGGGGTCGGCATGTCGCTGTACTTCTACAACTACAGCACCTGGCGCGCGCGGCCGGGCATCTACCTCGAGGACCTGTACGTGCGCCCGACGGAGCGCAAGAAGGGCTACGGGAAGCGGCTGCTCGTCGAGCTCGCGAGGGAGGTCGTCGCCATGGGCGGCGGCCGGCTCGAGTGGAGCGTGCTCAAGTGGAACGAGCCCAGCATCAGGTTCTACGAGTCCATCGGCGCGAAGCCCATGAACGAGTGGGTCGGCATGCGCGTCGACGGCGACGCGCTGCCCAAGCTGGCCGGCTTGCTGGACTGAGATCCGGGTAATGACTAGGGTATAATGATAGACGAACCAAAGAAAAAGCTACTCCTTCCTGACTTATATCACCGGCTTGGTATCGGCTGCCCCTTGGAGTTGACGTCTGCGAATATCGCATGTTGCGCACCGGACGCCGCCGGCAGCCCAGCGGCCGTACTTCCCCAAACGATATTCCTCTTTGACCTGACCTTGCCATCCTTGCCGGTGATGTCGACCTGCTCAATGTATGCGGTGGTCTCCCAAATCTTGGTAAATTCCCGTCGGAGTTGCCGGTTGCTATACGGCGACCCGACGCGCACCTTCGTCGTCTGGGAATGAGGGCCCTCGTCCGTCTGGCCGGTTAAACGTGCAAGCGCCCGTGCCCGGGGTCGCTCGACGTCGCGTATGGGAATCGTAGCGTATGCAGCCCAGTTGAAAGACTCGTCCTCCTTGCGCGGCGCCGCATTCTGGAGCGGCTGAGCGACTGGCCTGCGAGGGAGCATCTTCCACAGGGCCTCCGGTGCGCTGCCGATGGCCAGAGACTGCAAGAGGGACCACTCGCTCTTGTCTACCGGAGGCATCAGCTTGTCGGTCGCAAGCTTCCACCACATTCTGACCTTTTTCGTGATCCTGCGCGCCGCCGTCGGGCGACCCCACTGGTCCTCCTTCGGTATTAAGGCTGTCGGCTGGAAGGTGGGGAGGTCGCTGCGAGGCCAGGAGCTTCCGATGGCTATGCTGGCCTCCTGACTCTTCTGCGACCTGATAAGCTCGCCGACCTTTTGGAGATCCCAGTTGCTCTCGATGGGGCTGAGCTTCTGGGTGATCCACGGCGCAGGGTCGTCTCGAGTGAAGGCGCGGCGGTTGGGAGGCGTCTTGCGCATTTTCTTCTCCATCCTCTTCCTCGCTTTATCGTCTGCGGACGGTGCTTTTCCCATCTCGTCCATGCGTTCCTGGAGCTCGCTCGTGTTCACGGGAGGGTCGGGGTCCTTCTTAACGAAGGCGGCCATCATCTCGCGGCGCTTCTTCCCGAGCTTCCCAAAGCAGTGGCGATAGACACGGCGGAGACGTGCCGTGTCGCCGGCGAGGGCGGCATTGAGCCCGGCGACATGCCTGCGGGCCTCTTCGAGCGCCTTCAACCGTCGGAAGTTTTCCTCCTCGAGAGCTGCTTTTCGATCGGAGGCGTATTTGAGTTTCGACTCGGACTCGGCGGCTCTTGTCCGCTCTCGGCGGAAGCGGGAGCGGATGCGGTCCTCGAGAAAGGTTCGACAGACGATGGGGAAGTAGGTGGCTGCGCGGAGCAGGTGTCGGTAAGCATGTAACGGTCGTATCGGCTTCGAGAGGAGGATTCGCGAGGAGGTCGACGAGGCAGCGGCCTCGAGGTGGCGGTAGGCGAGCTGGCGGGGCGGAGGTTTCGAGAGAGGTATGCGAACGGCAGGCATGGTCGCGGGAGATGTCGAGGATCGTGATCAGGAGAAACAAGGTATCAAGGGCATTGTGCTCGCAGTCGAGTCGGGTCTGGTCGGGCAGAGACGCACGTGTCGATGTTGAGCAGGATGCGTGCAGGCGGCAGCAGGTCCAGTGCAGAAATTGGAGACAAGATCCTCGAGCATTGGCTGCAGTGCGCCGGAGCTGCCTGAGGTGACGCGCGTGGCCCAAGCTCCAGTGGGGTCACCAGCAAGATGCATTTTAGCTGATGGCCTGAGGAGCAGGCAGTGAGTAGAGAAGGAATTCCATGTGCAGTGACATTGCCTTGTGTCTCTTATGATGCTCAGGTACGGTAGCTACCTAGGCACAATAAACAACGAGGGATGCGCATTTGGCATTTGCCATGGGAACGGAAAGGAGGTGCCTAGGGTAGAGGTACCTGGGCTCGGCAGAGCTTAAGTGGCCAATTGCACTGCAAGTGAGACTTCTCTGAATAGCCGAACCCCTCGTTACAACGTGATTACCTCATTGAGATTACTACCTGGTATTAATGACAGGCGGGGTATCTTGTCGCTGCGAGCAGAGGAAGGTACGGCGCATCATATGGTTCACACCTGCCTTCATGTGTTGGGTGGACGCGATAACAGGCCTGATAAGACAGGTCCAACACGTTCAGACGCGTCACCGTCGCTCCTCCCTTCGGTCAGCCTCTGTGAGGGGCACAGGTACGTACTGACTCACCTGCTCAATGGCCCACTCTTCCGAGGATGCGGTGGTCTGTGTACGGCCACCAGCAAATGAAAGAGCAGGAATTGTCCGGGTCTCCTTCCTCTTCTCCTCTCACCTCCTCCACGTCTCTCCAGTCCACTGACACTGACCCCTTGGGCCCTTCTAAATTGGAACGCGCGACACGGTCAGGACCCGGACACGCCCTCGCGAAAGCGACACGTCCCACGCACTTTCCCGTCGTTTAATTGAAAATCCCGGTCGGGCCTTTTTTTCTCTCTCGTTTTCAGCCCCGGGAAACCACCAAGCGACGAGACTTGCCCATGAACCCGCTGCAGACCATACGGAGTAAACCTGGCCTGATATCCACTTGATGCTTCAGTTCTAATTGTCGGTAGTCGCAACTCAACTCCAGATTTTGCTCTCCTCTTTTCGTGCTTACCTACATACTACCACTGGGTATTCCATACTACCTCCAACCGGCCCAAGGTACTGCGCTCAACCCCAGAGTCCCCTACAACACCGAAAATACCCTAGGTCCCGACCATCGCAATCCTTTTTTGGCGTGCGCCGGCCTCCCCCTACTATTAATCTTCCCCTCGGCTACCTTACCTTACATAGGTACCTCACCTTTCACATTCACATTCACGCTCACGCTCACCCCCAAAAACTGCGCCCTTGCTGCATACCATCGGCACACTACCTACAAAGCTACCAAAGCAACAAGCCGCTGCGCAAAGCGACACAGCACATAGCGCCCCAAAAAGACGACGGTACTGGCCCCGTTCAGAGACAAGACTTGCTCCCAAGCGACAAAAAAAACCCACTCAGCGGCTGCACGCATTTCGAAAGGCTCCCTACCTCAACACCACCGTGATCCGACATCCATTGTCACCGCACAGTCGCCGCCAACTGTTGTAAATATCCAGAGCTCTTCGCTCTTACTGTCTTTCTGGATCTCCATCCATCATCCGCCACTCCTCTCCCTGTCGATACGACCCTCTCGATCGCCTCAAATACCACCACCATCGCCTCCAATGCTTTGGGTGAGGTAGCGCCGGCACATGTCTTCGACCACCGTCACCACCAATCAACCCGCCTCAAGCTCCCTCCATTCCCGCCGCGACTCCTCCACCACCGCTTCCGTCGCGCAGCCGCCCAGTCGTCACGGGAAACTCCCGCCCTCTGCCTCGATGCCCTCGGCACCCCAGTCCCAGCCCTCGTCGCAACAGTCCTTCACGATGAGCCAGCAGTCGCAGCCCGCGGCTTTCCGCCGCCTTCCCGACCACAGGATACCCAAGGAAGCCCCCCAGATCTACAGCGTAAGTCGTTGCCTGCCCGCCGTTCCCCTACTCACCACTCCCCGTGAGTTGCTTCTTGCGCAGTGGCATTGACAAAAACCCGGTTCTAGGCCGTCTACAGCGGCGTCGACGTATACGAGATGGAGGTCAACAAGGTCGCCGTCATGCGCCGCCGACTCGACAGCTGTCTCAATGCGACTCAGATCCTCAAGGTCGCCGGTGTCGACAAGGGAAGGCGGACAAAGATCCTCGAGAAGGAGATCCAGACCGGAGAGCACGAGAAGGTCCAAGGCGGCTACGGAAAATATCAGGGCACCTGGATCAACTTCGAACGCGGCGTCGAGGTCTGCCGCCAGTATGGAGTCGAACAGCTCCTGCGCCCGCTCCTGACGTATGATATGGGACAGGACGGCGGAGTTGCCGGCCGCGGGGACTTCAACACGCCCACCAAGGAGCAGGCCCAGGCTGCCCAGAGGAAGCGCATGTATAATGAAGCCCGGTCGAATGGCCAAGCCGATCTCAGCACCACCTTCTTCAAGGGCATCTCCACCACCGCCCGCAATGCCGTCGCCGCCATGTCCAAGGCCAGGTTCGACTCGCCCGGCCCCAGGGGGCGCAACGGCCCCACCAATGCACCCAGCTTCAGCCGCCAGAACTCTACGCAGAACGGCGACGATTTCCCCGGCAACTCTCAGCAGAGCTTTGCTTCCGACTACGGCCAGCAGGCCGACTCTACCTACTCTACCCAACAAAGCCAGCAGCAGATCGATGGCCTCGAGCCCGCCCGCAAGCGCCAGAGAGTCGCGATGACGCCCGCCGAGAGCTTTGGAGCCTACAGCAACTCGATGGAGATGTATCAGGGCACCTTCCCCGGTTCCCCCACGGAGCCCAACGAATCGTTCATCTACTCGCAAGCGAATCAGCCGGCGCACGACGGCCACAGCGCTCTCACCCCTCTCCCGCTGGAGATGTCCCCGGATGCCGAGTCGAAGAGGAGCCTGTTGATGAGTCTGTTCATGGACTCTGCGTCTTCCGACAACAATAAGCTTGACATGTTGAAGACCTTTGCGCCCATCGAGCTGGACATGCCCATCGACCAACAAAGCCACACTGCCCTGCACTGGGCTGCCACGCTAGCACGTATGCAGTTGCTACGGGCACTCATCGCTTCGGGGGCAAGCCCCTTCCGTGTAAACGCCTCAGGAGAGACGGCCCTCGTGCGAGCTTGTCTCGTGACGAACTCGATGGAACACGGATCTTTCCAGGACCTGCTTGACGTGCTCGGTTGCACCATCGAAGTCCGAGATAGCAAGGGACGTACTCTGCTGCACCACATTGCAATGACTAGCGCCGTTAAGGGTAGGATCACGGCCAGTCGGTATTATCTCGAGTGTCTCCTCGAGTGGGTGGTACGGCAGGGCAGCGTGCCCAATGGGCAACCTGCGGCCAACGGAAACAGCGCGCCCGCCAGCTCTCAGTCCCAACCGCCTTCGCAACCCAAGATGGGCATCGCGCGCTTCATGACGGAAATTGTTAACGCACAAGACCACGCCGGCGACACGGCGCTCAACATCGCAGCAAGGATAGGCAACCGGAGCATAATCTCCCAACTCCTCGAGGTTGGCGCAGACCCCAACATCGCGAACCGGGCAGGTCTTCGGCCTGTGGACTTTGGCATCGGAGCCGAGGCAGCCGACGAATCGAACGGTCCCCTCAATGGTCTAAATGGAGATGTGGAGAAGAACGGAACGGTGAACAGCCAGCGCACAAAGGAGAGCAGTGATGATATTGTTTCATGTGAGTCGCTTCCGCACGCCCTTCCCTTGCATATATGATTTCTGACCGCCCGCCAGCCATCACACACCTCCTGAACGAGGCCAGCTCCACTTTCCAAAACGAGGTCAAGACAAAACAGGCCGTCATCGAGTCGCTGCACTCGACGCTGCGCACGACCTCGGCGCAACTAGGCGAGGCGAAGCGGAATCTCGAGGCATTGCAGGCGACCTGGAACAAGCAGCAGCTGGCCCGCCAAAAGGTCTCCAACCTCAGCCACGCGCGCGACGAGGAGCAGCGACGCCTGCTACAGGAGCAGACCAGCGCGGGGCGCACCGACTCCCTCTCGTCCTCGTGGGAGACGGAGCTGAGCGCTGCGCTGGAGACGGCCGGTGACGGCGAAGAGGGCGGCCTGCTCCCCTCGGCCGCCGTCCTCAAGGCGAGGCTGAACGCCGTCTCGGCGAGGAGGGACGTCACCCGCAAGATGGCCGCCGCCCTCAAGGACCGGAGCAAGGATGTTGAGGTCAAGTACCGCCGCATAGTCTCCATGAACACGGGCGTACCCGAGGACCAGGTCGACGCCGTCGTCGACGGCCTGCTCCGCGCGGTGGAGAGCGAGAAGGACGAGCTGGAAGTCGACCGCGTGCGGAGGTTCCTCGGCGGCGTCGAAGGCGTGGCGCATTGATACCCTGTCTCGGTCTCGGATGTTGGTTACACACGCGAAGCGCCCGGGTTCGTGATTGGTGCGGTGAGCTGGGGTTTGGCCAAGCAAGATGCCGTTTGCCGTCATTCTACCCTCCGAAACTCCAACCAACGCGACGGCGGTGTTTGTTCTTGGAGAAGAGCCTGACCTGGCTCACTAACGAAATGACCATAGAACAGAAGGGTTGTCTGTCGGTCTGCTATTATTGTTATAATTACACTCACAGAGAGGAGAGGCATAAACCTGCTTATTTTTTCCCCTGGGCTCGTTTCGCGGGGCAAAAGAAGGGAAAGGAAAGGGAGAGGCGTTGGTAGGCTACCTCGTTGGGGCATAACGGTGTTTTGCGCGCGCGCGCGGTCTAGGATATCTCATGATAGTATTGTTGTACTACGAGAAAGTGGTTTGAATTATTAGTTTTCTTCTTACAAAACTTTGTGTTCCCTTCGGGAGACATCATACGGTTTGTAGTTGCGTCTTCATTAATGCCTTGACTGCTGCTGTTGGTGCTGCTAATGCGTCCTTGCCATCCAAAAAGACGCCCTCAAGAGTGATAAAAAAAAGATAGATTTCCACCCCAACCAACGCCTTGCAATGCTGCTGATCTGCTGTGGATATTTTTTCTCAATCACGATCGGTCCGGATTTCCCTCCGCACACATTACGGCCTCATCTCGCCGCGCCAGACGCGTACAGCCCCTGCCAGCGCTCCTCGACGCCGCCGACCATCTTCCTGGCCTTCTCGATCTCCTTGTCGAGCTCCTCGAGGTGCCGCGTGATGGCGCTGACCTCCTCGAACCGGCGGGCGCCGCGCTTCGAGTCCACCTCCTGCTGCATCATGAAGCGCTGCTCCTCGAGCACGATGAGGTGCTCGCGGGCCTTCCTCTCCTCCAGCTCGAGCGCGGACACGGCGGTGCTGGTCTCGCTCGCCTGGCTCGCCGTCTCGGAGAGCTCGGCGGACTCGCCGTTGCGGAGCGGGGAGAGGTGCAGGGACGAGGACGAGCCGTTGGCGCTGCCGGACTGGAGCGCGAGGAGGCGGGACGACTGCGACGAGCGGGCGCGCAGGATCTGCGGCACGGATTGGAGGGTGAGCATGTGGGTGTGCAGGAATGCGGAGGCGGCCTTGTAGATCTCGTGCTGTATTTTCAGCTGCGTCTTGGACGTCGTCTTCATGTCGCGTATCCGTCGCGCCGCCGTCTCGTACTTGGCAAAGGCATCCAAGAGCCGCTTTCGTATCTTGGATGCTTCCTGGAGCTGGGCGTGGGTCGGCGACGGTTTCGAGGCCTCGGTCCCGTCCTCGTTTTCCGGCTGCAGGGCAAGCAGGGTGCGCTGGAAGATGGGCATCATTTGACGGATGCCGCGCTCAAACTGCCGAAGGGTCTCGTAGGCGCGTAGCTCTGGTGGCTTGTGCATTACGGTCGCTGCGAAGTCGCGTTTTGAGAATATGGTGTGCTTGCACTCGCGGCACATCCGGATATCGACGCTTAGCTGGCCGGGCTTTGCTGTCATTGGTGGCTTCTCCGTCGCGGGGTTCGTAGCTGGTGCTGTTAGGCATCCTTCTCTCAACAGATCAATAGAGGCAATGGGAATGCACAAGCATGAGACTCACGGTTGGCGATGTTAATGCCCACTTCGCTCGAGCAGCCCGTCAATGGGTCGGCGCAGACCACACGCCCGCATATCCTACAGTGGTGCCGCCTGAAGGTCCATGAGCCGAACTCCTGCTGGCAAAATGGACATTGTGTGACAGACGCATCGTCCTCCCAGGTCACGACCGACTGCTCCAATAGTTTTCTCGGGCTTTTCTGGCCCGTCAAGTTTGCGACGGGCGCGAGCAGGCTCCCACCATTTGCCGTGACTTCTTCGGGCGCATTCGCAAGCAGTTGCGTCAGCTTCGTCATGCGCTTCTCCAGTCGGGCCACCTCCAGATTCTGCCTCTCCACCCGCTGCCGTCTCAATTCCGTAAAAGCCGAGGTGTGGTCAATCAACACACCGTTATGGTCATTGTACCCGTCTCTTGATTTGTAGCAAGTCTCGCATACCCTGACCCAGTATCCCCGCACGGGTTCGTGCTGGGCAGACCGTGATAACCTCATTTGATACATAGTGTGCTCCTCACAGAACAGCCTACCGCATTTCCTGCAGTTGACGCTTCCATTGACGGCGCCCAGTCCTTTCGCGCATGTTGGATCGGTGCATCGGTCGTTGCTCGTCTGTCGCTGCCAATGCGAGCGGGTGATGAACTCGTCCGGATCAATCGGACCTTCGACTAGTCTGGCGGTCGTGGGCGGGGCAATCGGCATGGACTCGTTCGATTCGAAGACATCGAGGCCGCGCAGCTTCTGGTTGATGATGGAGAGGGGCTGGAACTTCTTGGCTTTGAGGACCTGCTTGTCGAACCAGGTCCTGACTTCGTCCTGCTCGACCTCGGGCAGTTCTTGGTGGATGTCGTCGATGTGTCTGGGGAGGGTCAGAGGCTACAGTTTCCAAGTCGCATGATTGGGCAAACGTCGTCACCTGTTCAGTTGAAGCAGCGTCAACTGTCGAAAGTTGTCAGCGTGGGTCGGCAAGCACGACGAGAGCGCAACTGACCATCTCCTCTTCGCATATCGGGCAGACCAACTTGGAGCCCGAGGTGGCGGCCCGCGAGGGGCCCCCGACGCTGATGTTGGATGTCAGGTCCTGGGCGAAGTCGGGCAGTGGACTCGAGACGGGAGGAGATGCCGAAGACGAGTTGAGCGACAGAGTGCTCTCGGAAGGGGCAAAGGGACTCGGCGTGCGCTGGTGGCCACGAACTGCCGCCGGAGGCGCAGGAGGGGCGAGGCCTTTCCCGCTGCCCAGAACGCGGCCGCCTCCCAGCTTGCGGCCGGACATGGTGATGGAGGCGGGGGGTTAGGAGACCATCCACAAGAGGGGTTGACAACACTATCGGCGACAGTTTCGGAACTTCGGGGAGTGGGTTGAGGTCGAGCGTGTCGATACCTAGTTGGTGGTAGAAGGAGCGCACGATGTTGATGCGGGTTGCAGGTTGGTTGCAGATGGTGGAAGTGTATCGGGAGGTGTCACTGGGTGAGTGGTTCGTCCAGGTGCCCAGTGCTCAGACTGCCCGGGTCACAGCCCAGGTGCAGTTGGTTCCAGTTACAGGCCTGTCAGGCACTTTCCCTGCCCCCGCAACGAACCTTACCAGAGTACTCAAGTACCTACACAGACACCTCACAGCTGGAGCAGCAAGCAGATGAGATGGACGGTATGCAGGCGGGGTGCAGGTCACCAGCAGCAATTGGGCTACTTTCGTTAGTAAGTAACGCTATGCCAGCCACAGCATGGCACGCTCTGCAACCAAAGAACCCCCGGAGCGCTATGGTTCCTAATGCGTAATAGCAATTGGATAGGTGCCATATTCTTTGGCACGGAACTCTGTAGCAACTCTTTAACGATTCTGGAGAGGGAGCAAGCCTGACCCACATTAAGTAGGTACGGTACAGGGGACAGTCGTGGTACCTTCTGGTACCTGAATATGCGGTGTGTGGAGCAGTCTGGTGACGGGACGGCCAGCACACAAATGGATACAAAACCGCCCTGCTAAAGGGCGGTGAGATCCAGGTACCTCGTTATGCGCAGGGCACCTCGGCGGGGTCCCGCCTTATCGGCCTGCTGCTACTTCTTATCGCCCCCGACCATCGCCCGTTGCAACCCCAAAAGCTGCTGCCCAAAAGCCGAACTTCGTCATTTGCAAAGAATCTCGTCCAGCTCCGCATTCCAACATACCGAAACAATGGCCGACAAGACTGCTTCGAAAAAGTTTCCACAAGTCGAGGGAGGTGGGAGTCTCATTCTGGCCTGGCAGATCAAGGGCAAGAAGGTCTTGGTCGTCGGCGGCGGCGAGGTATGTTTTCAACGGACTCGTGCTTCAAAGTTTCCCAATCCCCGAAGGCTATCTTGATGTTTGTTGTGATGCTCACCGGTTTTTCCATGACAGGTCGCCGCCGGAAGAATTCTCAACTGCCTCAATGCCGACGCCAATGTCACCGTCGTCTGCCCGACGTCGGGCTTCAACCCTGAGGTAGCGCATCGCGTCGAGCGCGGCGAAGTCACCCACGTCGACCGCCTCTTCGAACCGTCAGACCTCGACGGCGCGGACATGGTCCTCGTGGCCATCGACGACCCCGCCGCCTCGACGACCATCTGGAAGTTGTGCAAGGAGCGTAGGATACCCGCCAACATTGCCGACGTGCCCCCCGAATGCGACTTCTACTTTGGCAGCGTCCACCGCGACGGGCCCCTCCAGATCATGGTCAGCACCAATGGCAAGGGACCCAGGTTAGCTGCCATCATCCGGCGGTTCATCGCCAAGCAGCTTCCGAAGAACGCCGGCAATGCCATCGAGGCCATTGGCACCCTCAGAGGGAAGCTGCGCAAGGTCGCTCCGAACCCGGAGGAGAGCCCTAAGCGTATGGGCTGGTAAGTGCAGGCTGACGCCTCTCCTTTGGCACTCTGCGACATGCGGTAACTGACACTATGGGATTGCAGGATGATCAAGGTCAGCAACGCGTTCAACTGGGAGGAGATGTGTGATCTCACCGACGAGGACATGGAAAACCTACTCAAGTTCTACCAACCGAACAAGGTTCCTACGATCGACGAACTTCTGGCCATGAGAGCAGAACCGCCCTACGACTATGACGTATTTGACGGCTCGTACGGTTTCTGCGTCGGGGCGTAACCGGCGGCACATTTGCGCGAGGTGTACATTTAAACGGATATGGGTTGGAGCGATTTCGGAGTCATTTGCATCGGGGGGTTCATCATCTATCATGCTTCATTGGCGGCATTCCACGGCACGGGAAAAATCTACAAACAGGTTCAAAAAATCATGGCGTAGTGTGGTAACTTATTGTCATTGTATTATGCGCATTCAATCCTATAGATATTTGCAGTTTCCGACTCGGCGGTCAATACATTGCTGCATTTTTCAACATGAGCGTTCCAGGCACGTTTCCGAGGTAACTGTTGGTGCAGTTATACCGTGCTTATTAATAAAGCACTGATGAGTTCGAGGCCAAGGCAGGTATTCGCAGCCGTCCATCGACGTGTCAGGTCGTGAGTCACCGAAGCTTTGGTATTTCCGCGGGAAGGTAGCACTGCTTCCGGAGGCGGATCCGGTGGGTCTACCCGCCCGAGCCGCCGGGCTTCCGGATTTTGGCCGGCAGCAGCAGAACAGACTTAGCAGTCCGTGTTGGCAATGAGCTGGTTAGGGCGCTGCAGCTCGATTGATCAGGCAAGAAGGTTTACGCCAGTACACAGTGTCATTCAGTTATTCTACCTGTGACGGTTAGAAATTTCTAAACGTAAAGCTTTTTCGTTCTTTTACTGTTTTTAAACGCCTCTGCAAGCCACTTGTGAGATTATGCCCCGAGCCCGGAGGTGCATGGAACCTATTAATGCGCCGCAGTGTGTAGGTACCTTTTGACATGTCGCCCCCACCGTCAGCAGCAAGACCACCAGCTGGCGCCACTCCACCAGCACCCGCACCTTCCTCCTCTATTATCACCCCGCGACGAATTGACTTGATCGAACGGCACATCGCGAGCAACAACCAAGGAAAGAATCCTGCGATAAACACTGCGATATTACGTGTAAAATACTCTTATCGGATCACTCCAACTTCAATGAGTCCCCGATAACCATAGGTACGCCTAAATCGACGCGTCAAAGCCCACCGCGAGCCCTCCCATCAAACATCGATCGCCGTTGCCTTACATCACGAAGCGTCAATCTCCATTCAGCTTCGCAGCCAGCTTCGACTCAACCTCGCCATGCCTCCTCGCCGTCGAAAGCCCTCGTCTGAGCCCGAACTCGAGCCCGAGCATCAGTCCGAACTCCTGTCTCCCTCCTTCGCCGAAGATCGCGAAGCGCCGCTGCCCTTCTTCAACACCACCTTCTCGACCCATCGCGCCTCCCCGCTCTACGTCGGCGCGAATGCGCTCAGCTTCTCCCGACTGCAGACGCTCTCGCAGCGGCTGCGCGACACACTGGTGGGAGACGTCGTTCGAGGCGTCCAAGTCGGCCTCGAAGGCAACGATAGCTCCCTGGGTCGCGCCGGCCCGCTGGAGAAGGTCGGCATCCGCTGGGTGAGCGTCGACGCGCTTTTGGGAGGCGCGGACGATGCGGAGGCAGATCCGAGTCAGGACATCAGCAGCGACGCCGTCGGGGGCGACAGCGAACGGAAGCCGAGAGCCCTGGTGTTCGAGATGAGATACGAGAATGCACTGTGCACGGCCATGCTTCTGCCGTCGCAACCCAAGGACGTCGCGCGACAGATCGAGACGAATTCGACGAACCAGCTCGGCATCCCCGGGCTGCTCACCTCGGGCAGCTCGGCCGGAGACGGACACTTCCTGCACCTGCCACTGCTACTCCTGCGCATGCCCGCGCCCTTGAAGGCGATCATCGTCGACTTTCTGTCTGGCACTTTCGACTGCCGCATCAGCCCAATGCGCCTGGGTACTAAAAGTCTTACCGCCGCATGGGAGAGATGGGTTCAGGACGCCGGGCTTCCGACAAAGGGCCCTCTTGCGAAAGACATGGTCTTGACGCTTGGCTTCTACATTCCCCAGGCCGAAGTAGTGGAAGGGGACGATGAGCAGCAACCCGAGGGGCTCGGGATCAAGTCTGTCGACATCATCATCCCCGCCGACAAGCTACGCCGCTTTGGGGATGAAGGAAAGACACTCGCAGCTGACGGTGCGGCCGCGAAGGGAAAGACGCTTTCGCAGGGCTACGAGGGTGATTTAAGGACGAGGAAGAGGCTCGCCGGCGGCAAGGCTGACGAGGGCTGGGCCTGGAGAGAAGGCAACGAGAAGCAGCAGCCATTCCTCAATGCCGTGGCTGCGTATCTCGACAAGCACCTCGCTCTCAACTTGTTCCATCCCGGTGTCAGAGTCACCAAGATTGCCTGCGGGGGTTTCGTGCTCTCGGAAGGACGCGTCAAGGTGTTTACCCCTCCGGGCGACGATGAGGTCTTCGAGCCGGTGCGGAACCTGGTCAACGATCTCGTTGCGAGTGCAGCCGGTTGAGGCGTGCGTCGGATCAACAGAGGATTTCCGAGTCACGACACACGCATCCACAGAAGAACCAGCCACGGCCGGACAGGTTATTGGCCGACTCCCACGTCGCCTCAGCAATATGCTTCGGCCGAATGGAATACGCCCCTCAGACTTTTGAATGGAGGATTTGACGATCCATATGGTCAACTCTATACTGCCTAAATGAGGGATGCAACCTATCCTTGGCGGGGTCGTCCGCGATTCTCTCGATTAGAGCGCTTCTCGTCATGCAGCTATCCGATCACCATGGCCTTGCACGCACTCCCCCTTGCGGCAATAGGAGTCCGCTACCCATGTGACAAGATGCTAACGCAAGCATCTGTAGACTGTTGTGTTGAAGTTCCGAGTTGGCCAACGGCCTACCTAAAGTCCTAAGTCGAGGGCTATGGTAGGATCCCGAGCAGCTCGCACTCGGGTTGCATCGGACGGGAAGACCCAGTCGTCGATGGCCAAACTGGGGCCTTTTAATAACCAGATGCTACCCTCATCGCCTCATTATCAGCCGCGTCCAGGCGCGATGCAATCTATCCGGGAATCCTTAAGGCGGCGGCATGACCAGCCCGCTGCCGCACTCCCGGCACTTAGTATGCTTAGTTGTCAAATCTCCTTGCGGCTAAATTCAACCTCCGATGCACCCCAGACTGCGCGCATTTTGCCGCTCGTTCCTTTCCTTCTTCCGCCCGTGTTCGTGTTTGGGAACCTTTAATCTAACCATGTTTGACCCTCAATGGCGATCTCCACCAGGTCGCCGACGAGGCTCGATATCACATTTGGTATCATCATCACGGCCCGTCACAACCGAACTTTCCCTTCTAGATTCCAGAATTAGTCTAGCAGCTGTTCAGATGAACAGCATGTTGGTCAGACTTTGGCATCATTGGCCTGTTCTGAATTACCCGACGAGGAAACCCCTTCAACTTACGGGCCGTGTAAGATATTGCAACTGCTGCCAGAGGCTTTTACGCGATGCGAGACCACGCCGTCGAGGACATTATAAAATGAGGCGCCTCGAGGAGGTCCCGTCTCCCAGCTGCCACAGTCTCTTCACCATCACAATCAAACCAGTCTCTCGTTTGCCCCCCTTTTCTCCATGAAGTACCTAGCCCCCCTCGTCTGCCTCCTGGCACCCCTCTCCGTCGTCGCCGCCCCCCTCGAGGAGAGGCAGGCCGCGCAGAGCATCGACCGCCTGATCAAGGCCAAGGGCAAGCAGTACTTCGGCACCTGCAGCGACCAGAACCGCCTCACCGCGGGAAAGAACGCCGACATCATCAAGGCCAACTTCGGCCAGCTCACGCCCGAGAACTCAATGAAGTGGGACCAGATCGAGCCCAGCCGGGGGCAGTTCAACTGGGCCAACGCCGATTACCTCGTCAACTTTGCCCAGCAGAACGGCAAGCTCGTCCGCGGGCACACGCTCGTCTGGCACTCGCAGCTCGCGGGCTGGGTGAACAACGTGCGCGACCGCGCTGGTCTGACGAAGGTTATTGAGGATCATATCAATGCCGTCATGGGCCGATACAAGGGCAAGATTTACCACTGGGTGAGTGGCTCAACGTCCCTTTATTGCCACTACAGTTTCGTGGCTGATGCGTATTTGGTATGAAGGACGTCGTGAACGAGATCTTCAACGAGGACGGCTCCCTCCGCTCGTCCGTCTTCTCCCAGGTCCTCGGCGAGGACTTCGTCGGCATCGCCTTCCGCGCTGCTCGCGCTGCCGACCCCGCCGCGAAGCTGTACATCAACGACTACAACCTCGACCAGGCCAGCTACGCCAAGACGCAGGCCATGGCCCGCAAGGTCAAGGAGTGGATCGGCAAGGGCATCCCAATCGACGGCATCGGTACGGACATCCCCCCCTCCATCTCAAATCAGACTACGAGCAAATGCTGACGGTATGACAGGATCCCAGGCTCACCTCCAGGCCAACCAGGGCGCCAACGCCCTCGGCGCGCTGCAGACCCTCGCGGGAAGCGGCGTCAAGGAAGTCGCCATCACGGAGCTCGACATCGTGGGCGCCAGCGCGAGCGACTACACCGCCGTCACGCGCGCGTGCCTGCAGGTCCCGCAGTGCGTGGGCGTCACCGTCTGGGGCGTGCGCGACCCGGACAGCTGGAGGGCGCAGAACAACCCGCTGCTGTTCGATGCCAACTTCAACCCCAAGCCGGCTTACAACGCCATTGTCCAGGCTCTGCAGTAAGAGGTGTTGACTGCTGGCGTGAGGTTCGGTGGCTTGAGCCTTGCGGCTGCGGTTGACCGCGAAGGAGGTTTATGATTCTTGTATAAAGTTGGGCCTTCTAGGCTGTGGTGGACGTTGATAGGAGCATGTACTATCGCTACCGTTCCTGATGCATATATATATGCATACATTTACCTCAGAAAAAAAGGACAGAGTGGGGCAACATGACTATCTTGACCTCGCGTGGCTTGAATCTGACAATAAACTGTACGATGATGCTCTTCTAGCACTGAGGCCTAAATCAAAGTCAAGGTTGCACAGCAGCCGAATAAGAAATGACTGGGTTCACCATGAAGTTGAAGAATAAGAAGAAAACTTCGTTCTGCGTATGGAATTGAATGGAATTAACTAGGATGGTTGATAGGCATGACTAGCTGGGGCTGTGTCAAACGAATGCTGAGGCGGATTGTTTCTGTCACTCATATCAGGAACGCGACTTTCAAGCAGGCTAACTTCGTGGATGGTTTTAATATTCAAATACTAATAATGCCCAACATCTTGTCGCCTTTGTCCGCCTATGTTTGACACGCTTGACAATGAGCCGCTCGTGGATCCGTGCCGGTAATCGTCCGTCTTGGACTGGAAAAAATAACAACGTGCTGCAAGCCGCTCCCATGTCGTCATCTTTGGGGGAAAAAAAACATAATCGCGTACTCTGAACAAGTCGATCTCGGCCTGGAAGCCTGTTGCGCAACTCGGGTAGGAGGATATAGCACAACGCCCCGTGTCGAAAAAGAGATTGCGCTTGCGATTTCGAAGACGGGGCATCTGTTGTGACTCGTGAATGCTTGATACTGAATGACGCAACCCAAGTCTGCCGAGAGCCGTCGAGGTGCCAGCAGGCTGAAGTCCTATACTGCTCTGCGATAGCAAAACGCCCAGCTCGTGGAATGACGCTTCAAACTCGGGGCCCTGTTGCAATTCTGACAGCGTATTGTTAGATAAATGGGTAGGCCAGTGCCTTCTGTATGGTATCTCTTGCCTTGTACAGTGCTTCCTGCCTCCTACCTCCTGCCTCCTACCTCCTGCCTCCTACCTCCTAACTCCTGCCTCCTACCTCCTAACTCCTGCCTCCTAACTCCTGCCTCCTCCTAACTCCTGCCTCCTATCTACTAGCCTAGGCCTACCTACTCTATCTTAGAGTATTATTTAACTAGATTAGTAAGTGGAAATGCTAGAGTTTATAAGTTTTATATTATTTATTTTAGATGTTACGACCCGGTCGCGTTGGTAGTGCGCGCCCTACCGGTGTGTAGCTATATAGTGCAGAACAGGGGATAATGAT